>JAIUZE010004080.1:0-17620 GCA_022085475.1 Heliosperma pusillum
ACAAAGCGTGCCCCGTGGATTAGAGAGGTAGTTGGACCATCCCTCTAGGCTCCCACTGATCGGTGGATGGGTCTTCACGATAGGTGTGGGCTTGAATTGTTCTCTATAGGTCTTCATTTGATAGTTCAAGGTAGATGTGGGCTCCCACCGATAGGTGGGCTTGTATGAAGTGTCCACAAGGCTTAGGAAGAAGTGGAAAGGGCCCCCAGGATGTCTCTGACGATCAGTGGTAGGCCATTTGGCCCTTGGGCGATCGGTGGGAGGCATTGCCGATCGGTGGCACTGTTAAATTCCTGCACCGCGCACTGAACTTAAAACGTCCGCCATTTCTTCGTTACTTGGCGGAGTTTGGCGTTCTTGGTCTCATTCCGAAGCTAAGAAAGAGATCTATCTTATCCATTTTGAATCGCCTCAATCACATATCTAGAACTCAATCTATTTCCCTTCAAACTATCCAAAATGCATCCAAAATCACCCCGAGAAGTCCTAAACCTGCAATTGAGGAACAAAACATACCAAAGTAGCATAGGCGAGGGATATGACATGAAATCGGCTCAAATGAGCTATAAGTAAGACTGAAATGGGGGCGAATAAGTGTGTAAATGTGCATATAAAATATGCACATCAGAGAGCAATTGTCTCTACCTGGGGCAATGCTTTCTTCCGGTTCAAGAGGTCTTTGAGGAACTTGGTGTAAGAAGGTACTTGTAAAACTAAATCAAGAAATGGAATAGTAATATTAAGTTTAGCAAGTACCTCTTTAAATTTTCCAAATTGTTCCTCGAAAGGGGACTTCTGCTTGAGACGCCTCGGGAATGGCAGCTTAACCTCAGTTCCAGCATTTCCAGCTATCAAGTCCTTCTCCATACCTTCCCCAGAGCTCTCTCCAGCACCTGTTAGACCCCCATGACGATCGGTGGTGGGTACCTCCGATCGGTGTAATGCTCCACTTTTGCCCCTGCTTGTTTCTGTTTCATATTCTGGTTCACCCTTGTCTCTGACTTTCTTCTTTTCAACCCTTGGCATGGAAAGACTGTCATAGCTAACTCCACTCCGAAGATGAATAGCATTAAGAGTGTGAGTTGGGTGGTTGGGTTGTGGAGACAATTGGCCTTGTTGCCTTTGAGCTTGCGAGGCGGCCAGCTGGGCTATTTGAATCTCCAAATTCTTGATGGCGCTAGACTTTTCTTGGTCACTTTTAGCCACTTGAGCCACTTGAGCAATAAGGTGCACTTGGCTTTTCAGAACCCCTTGCAACATGCTTCGTAGATCATTCATGTCGGTAAAAGTGGGTGACTTGTAAGGTTGTGGTGACGATGTGGATGCAGCCTTGTTGGGATGTTGATAGGCTGAACTAGAGGTGCTTGTATTGCCCGGTGGAGGGCCTTGATGAAACTGAGCTTGATATGGTTGCTTGTAGGGTTGTTGAAAGCTCTGACCATAAGGAGAGCTTTGCTGATAGTTATGGAATGCAGCAACCTGCTCTTGAGTGCCCTGACATGTGTAGATCGTGGGCCCAGATAACCCACATGCATTACAGATCATAGGCAATGGCGAGGACTGCACTCCACCGATCGGTGGGAGGGGTGTGCCGATCGGTGGAGTGTTGTCCATCTTCAGACTTGCTAGCTGTGCTGTCAAATCTGCAATTTGTGATGTCACGCTATCTTGGAAAAATGTCTCACCACTCACTGCTGCAACACTAGTGTAGGATGATTGTACATACGATATGCTATGAGTAGCCATTTGCTCAATCACATTCCTAGCTTCATCAACCTCCACCGAGTCAAACCTCCCATTTGCTGCGGAGTCTAATATCCTCCTTGAGTCTGTATTGAGGGAGTTGTAGAAAGTCATGGCGATGTACCCCTTAGTAAACCTATGATGAGGGCATTGCCTTTCTAGGCCCTTGAATCTTTCCCATGCGTCATATAGAGACTCATTCACCTTTTGTCTGAACCCAGTGATTTGCATCCTAAGGTTAGCGGTACGCTCCGGAGGGAAGAATTTCCTGTAGAAAGCTAGCACAAGTGTATCCCACGCGTTGCTCTCTGTCACACTAAGAGTTTGCAGCCAAGATGACGCCTTGTCCTTCAAAGAATGCGGGAACATCATTCGTTTTATTTGGTCTTGGGTCACACCCTCATCGATAATCATTGCGCACAAGTCGCAAAATTTGTTGATGTGACTAGCCGGGTCTTCATTCGTCCCTCCTCCAAATTGCTCTTTTCGAACCAAGTTGTAAAATGATGGATTTATTTTGAACTTGGTAGCTGTGAGGTTCGGCTTGAGAGTCCCAGTTGGAACTTGAGCAGCCGTAGGCAGCCCTTCATCCGAAAGCTTCGGCATTATTCTTCTTGGTGGTGATGTAGGTGGTGTGGATGCGGGTGATGATGAAGATGATGACAATTGCTCACTAATACTCTCTGCAAGTCTTTGATTCTTGCGCAGGGTCCTTTCTGGTTCAGGATCGAATGTAAGTAGGATCCCAGAACGTCTCCTGTGCATAAAAACTTAGAGAAAACAGTCAGAAAGCAAGGGCACCGATCGGTGGAGGGGGTCTGACCGATCGGTGTAGAGGTAAAACTGAACCTAAAGACCCTAAAAATCAATTTGAAACTATTGCCTCCCCGGCAACGGCGCCATTTTGATGTGCAGTTTGTCGTCGGGACTGCTATCAAACAATATTTATAAGCCAACAATACTAGCAAATGAAGCTAGTGGTAAGTCGGGTGTCGAATTCACAGGGAGGACTATTGTTTAAACGGATGTAGGGCGTCTAGTGTTCAATTCCAAGGTGTTTACAGTTTTGAGGGGTTGAGTTTAGAGAGAAACAAAATCTAAATGATAAACAAAAGGTCAAGCTTAATAACTAACAAATACTAAAGGAAAGGAAATGTAAGTTCAATAGAGAATGAAACTAGGGTATGACGGGACTATCAATGTTGACTCGGGAAATGGGTGTCAAGGTAATGTATAAGTCTCGGGTGGTAAACTATGTTACTTTGTAGGTCTCGACAGCCACCACCTATTTGAGTTTGGTCGTCTATGCCTATATTACTTTGTCGGTCTCAATAGGCTTATACTACGGCGTGAGTCAAGAGTCGTCACTATCAACTAACGCGATGAAACAAACAAAGAGGCTATGCAAAACAGTTTAATCAACAAGTCAATGCCCTAATCAATATCGATTCGTCCCTACCCTAGTATGGAATTTAGCTACTCATAGGTTAAATAGATCTAAGCATATGAACTACTGTATTAGCATAAGACATCATAGCAAAGCGATGTGGAAACAATAAACGAACGAAATAACTAAATGCGAAACAAAGGAACCTGAAATAGGGCAAAAACAAGGAGGATGCCGATCGGTATAAGGCTATACCGATCGATATAGTGTTGTCAACAGACGAAAACTTAAAACTAATCGACTAAAAAATGTAAAACAATAATCTAAAATGGTGTTTTAGAGCAGAAACTCGATCCGTGACAAGGGATCTTGCGTCTCGGGAGCGATCCCCCTCACTCTCTTCACTTCTCCTTCATATAGAGCTAGGTTTTCTCTTTTGGGCTTCGATGTTTCTTTTGAGTGACTTGGGCTTCGGAAAGCTTCGGTCCCGTTGCTCAATAGCTTGCCCAGTAGATTAGAGAGGTAGAAAACGAAAGTGGGCTTGTCATGGCCGATCGGTGGAGAGGCCCTCAAGTGCCCCACCGATCGGAGTGGGCTTCATTTCCTCTCCCTTTGTCTTCATTTCATAGTCCAAGCCAGGTGCCAGGCCCTTAGGTAGATCTGGGCCTGTTTGTAATGTACACGGGGCTTATAAGAGAGTGTTACTGGCTCCAAGAAGTGTGTGACGATCGATGTCCTGGCCCACCGATCGGTGTGGGCTGGTTCTTGGGTTTTGTTTGCTTGCTGAGCTTCCGAAACGAGTTGTTCTGTTCATTGAAAGGCTGGTCTATAGTCCTTTGTCCTTTGCATGTCCAAATATGCTCCCGATCGCACCTAGAATGTGTCTAACCTGCAAATAGAAGACTAAACATACCAAAGTAGCAAATACGGGGCATATGACATAATAATAGCATGAATAAATTGTAATTGACATGCTAAGGGCAGCAAATGAGTCGGTAGAAGTGCATATAAAATATGCACATCAAGCTCTTTCAAACTCTCAATACATCGGTTTTCGCTTATGACAATATTCCTCAAGTCTGGTCATCAAATCCAAATTCCACAAAGTATTTATTCCCGTTAGGGTCCAACATTTAAAGACAGCAATTTCCCAAGTAACATTTAAAGAAATCACTAAAATTCTTAACCACAACTACAAACTATCATTAAGCTTATTTCGATCCTCAAAATGATATTGCAACATCAAGCTTTCATAGTCTAAAACCACTAGGAGAGTTTCATCCTAAGTTTATCCTCAATTCTTTATAATCATGTAAACATGAAACTAGTTCAATAGGACGGTTAGGTACCATATTCAAAACTTCTTCAAAACACACCTACTAACCCTTACGTTAGCTAATAAGAAAATTACCTCTCAAGAGAGTAGGGATAAATGAACATGATACAAGGAACGCTAGGAGGCATCATCAAAAGACTACGATAAGATGGAATTAAAAGACGAAGGCGAAAAAGGAAAACGAGGTTGGTTTTAGGAAGTGAAACTACCAGTCACGATCTCCGGGGGGGCATCGGCTTCGGCTCGACTGAGTACATAGCTGGATCCTTTAGTTTTGGCACCGGGTGCGGAAGTCTGACGATCGGGGCACTCACGAATGCAGTGTCCAGGCTTCTTGCAGAAAAAGCAAAAGAGGGGCCTATCATAGCATCCTACTCCGGGGTGAAAGGGTTTCCTATAACCGTCACAAAATTGACTTTGAGCTTGAGCTTGAGGGGGAGCATTGGAATGTCTCTGGTTAGCATAGGCATTAGAAGAAGAGGGAGTGAAAGGTCTTTTGTCCTGGAAGTTTGACCTTGGATTGCAAGAGGAAAAAGGAGATGGCTTCTTCATCTTCGCCCCATCACTAAAGGCCTTCATGGAGTCCTCGGCCCGAAGGGCATCATCAAACAATTATCCGAAAGATGTAGAGCTCCTTCTTACTTTGCTTTGGAGCAAAGCACTAAGCTTATTATGATAGTAAAACGCTAGATCTTCATCATCCTTGATGAGTCCTGGCGCAAATTGAGCAAGCTTGTTGAATTGAGTGTTGAAGTCTTAGGTCATCAAATCACCTTGCTTGAACTCGATGAATTCTCTGAGTCTTTGCTGCTTGAGCTTCATGGGGTAAAATCGGTCCTCAACAAGAGACTTGAAACATTCCCACTCGAAATTGATTTCAAGAATAGCGGTGGGATTGGCAATCGACCACCAGTAGTCTGCCTCCCTTACCAGGAAGAACTGAGCAATCCTTACCTTGTCCTCTTCACGGACTTGGTATAAGTCAAATTGCTTCTCCATCTCTCGAAACCATTCCGAGAGCTCGGTAGGGTCCGGCTCTCCACCATAAGGCGTAATATTGCTCCTAGCAATTTGGCTAGCCACCCAAGCATAGCCTCCTTGACGATTGTCTTCTCTATGAGGAGGGACTTGGTCGAGTAACTCGGAATCGTTACCTTAGCTAGCACAAAATCAAGTAGCACCCAAAATAAGAACTAAACAAATAAGAAACCCGTCTACTAGTCTTCTCCTAAAATTTACGAGTCACCAAACTCGTCTTCAAAATCTTCCCCTATAAGAAATGACAAGAATAACATTATTAGAATTAAAACTTGATTTTCCATAATTTAAGTGTTGAAAACGATTTTGTCGGAATTGGAAATAAAACGTACGTGGAGATGAAGAGCGAAGAGGAGGCTCTAGAAATATAAGTTAGGATGGATTTGAACAAGTAACGAAGGTTTTGTGACGATTTTGCTCAAGAACGATGAAGAACGATGAAGAACGATGAAGAACGATGAAGAACACCAAGAACGATTAAAGAAAGTATTAAAAAGGTATTAAGTTGATTTACTGTAAAACGAAAAGATAAGTAGTGAATTAGAGTGGGGTGTGTGCCATGTAGATATAGAGGAATTAATGAGTCGGGTTTTGAAATTGTTGTTACGGGATTGACTCGGGTTTTATAATTATATTATGGTAATTAATTAGATATTATTAGATATTAAGTTAATTAAATCAAATATCTAGATATTATTTAGATATTATGTTATTGTAATCAAAAGAAAGAAAATATCAAGTCCTATGAGAGGAAAAGGAGCCGTGTGATCATAGGAGAAATCGGGTCTGATTTTGAGCGATTTGCGTAATTTAAACTGACGGATCGATAAAGTTACAAATATCTTAGATATTCGTATTAGTTTAATCAAAAGAATTAAAAGATCTAAAGTGAGTGGAAAAAGGTGACATGGGGCGTGTGACTCATGCCAAAGTCGGGTTTCGGGTTTGTTTCGGGATTTAAGTTGACTCGGGAATAGTTAAATGACGTTCGGGGTTAAACTGTAAAACCTTCTCTTTAATTCCGAATAAATTCAAAATAATTATATTAAATTATCATAAATTCAAATAAATCTTAATAAATTAAAATAAAATAAATTTATTATTTTTCAAATATAATTTCCGTCTTTCAAATTACGGGTAGTTTTGGAAAAGTCAACGAAAGTCAAAGTCGACTTAAGAGTCAAGAAAAGTCAAAGATGACTCAAAAGTCAAGAAAAGTCAAAGACGACTTAAAAGTCAAGAAAAGTCAAAGACGACTTAAAACGGGATTCTCATTGAATCTTGCGGAAATTCCAAATACGAACTCGAAATTCCAAATATGACTCGAAACAAGAAATTCTAAATTAAAACTTAATTTGCTGAAAAGTATCCGTAAAATATTTTTACTAGAAAAATAGGGTATATTTCGGGTTGTTACAATTACTCCAACATATTTATAATCTGCTAATTAAATATATCAGTTTATATTTAATTACAAATTAACATTTAATTCGTTTAAGCTTACATTATTTAATCGTATTAAATAATTACATTATATACATTAATTAGATATAACAGTTTATATTCAATTATGAATTAACATTTAATTCGTCTCAGCTAGTATTATTTAATCGTATTAAATAATCGTATCATCATTACATTGACTAACCTTTTAGTCATATACATCGACTAACCTTTTAGTCATATAAGGCATCAATATGATTATATTTTCATATAATCATATCTCTCAAACATATCCTTTAGGTGTGACTTTTAGGGACCAGTTGATCACCGCCATTTAAAATGACAATAACGTCAAACTTCTAGCAAGCCAACCGTTATCGATAAACGTTAATCAACTGATAAGAATACTAAGTATACCCTGTGAACCTGTAAGAGATTTATACACGTTATCAAACAACCATGGTTCGACGTCTATTCTGACTTATTAATGTCTTATCATCATTCTATATAAGATGCATCACAAATCACTTTTAATAAGCACAAACTACTATTAAAAGCCTTCGTTATGATATATGAAAAGCTAATGAAGAATTCATGAATTGTTAGTTAGATTCTTATACTATTTAGTGGGTTAATGGATTATTTGGTGAACTACTGAGTAATTGAGTAGGTTGTCGAATAATTAACTTCATGACACAATGAGTTTATGACACAATAACTTATTCTAACCGTATCATATAAGAATGATGCTAATACACTATTAAAAAAAGTATAATCCATAACAGTTGGAATATGTGACACATTATGTGTTTGTTACACAATAACTTATTCTAATCGTGTCTTTAACTTTATATAGACTCTATATCTTATCTGATTTTATTCATAGATCATCAAATAATTAGTATACTTTTAGTGGATATAATGAGATAATATCTTTATCTTTAAGAAGCACTGTTGACAAAGTAGTTTTAGCAAAACATACAATCTTATTCAATTTATTTTCCAATTCGTAATATAAAATACTACCAATAGCATATTTATCATTAAATCTAAAATGTACTTAACTATAAATATTTACGGTAAGTTTTGTCACAATTTTCCGATAAATAAATGTTTCGCCTTATTTCAAAATGACCATTTAAAAAATCAAAGTCTATAACATTTTTAACTGAGAAAACCGCGCTTTACCACGTGATCTACACTAGTTTAGTTATTAATTCCCTATAAGTGAATTAAGTCTGCGAATTTTGAATAAGGTTGAATTGACAATCGAGAAATAATAATGCATGTTGGCGATTTTGGCATTAGCGGAAAACATAAGCAAGCAATTAACAAATAATAAATCCTAGTATGACCACCTAGCTAATCTTTTTAACTAGACGATTAAAAAATCGGAAACCAACTCCTTGGTCCCTTGCCTCTTCATGGAACACGCTCCAAAATGGCACCGTCTTTTGGAACACCGGCTTCGGGAATCTCCGTCTTCATAACAAATAATTATGAAAAGATACAAATGATACATAGCACTTCCTATTATACATTTGATTTAAAAATAAAATAAAACTATTAATTATTACAAACAGGCGATACGAGATCGCAATAATTACAACCGAATCGGTATTCCCTTACATTACGGGTAATACCGATTAAAATAATCTAGGCCATACTATGTACAACTTGCATTAAAAATTAAAGAAATGACATTCATTCATTTAACATAAACAACATAAATTAAATGCTGTAAAAGTCATACCAAAATCACCCTTAACAATTGTCATGTTCATTCTAGCTCGGTTTTATGGATTTTATCGATTTTTAACCATTAAAAATCAATAATCAATACTTAAATTGTATTTAAGCTAAAACTAATTATCTAAAATAATTTAGAACTCAAAATTAGTCCCCACTAATTTTGTTTGTATTTAATTAGTTTGATTTGATCGTATTTGCTAAATATAGAGCTTTAATCATAACATTTATGAAATAAACCCAAAATAAAATTTAAACATCATAAAATTTTAAAAACAAAAAGTTTTTACATTCTGGAACATTTCCAGGAACTTCAAAAACAAAAATATTTGCCCAAAAACTTCGAAATAATTTTATAAACAAATAACTTTGTATTTATCGGTTTTATCAAATAAAAACCAATAAATAAAGTAAAATAGTGAAACAAATTACGAAATTTCACCAAGATGATATAAATCATATTGTAAAATGTACCATAAAAATGCATGACCAGAAGAGGATATTTCAATTTTATGAACATCATAATCTTATATTATCGGCTTTTATCTCATAAAAATCAATAAACATGCTAAACTTAATTAAAAGTCACTAAATTTTACATAAAGTATGTAAAACATGCATATGAGATCATATTAAAATTTTAAGGCCAGAATCAATATGAAACTATTTTTAGTTAACTTTTAACATAAAAATGTATGTTAACTCGGTTTAAAAAGTATAAATCATAATAAATGGCAAATTAATCCGTAAAATTACCAAATTTGACCACAAATATTTTGAAATCAGTAGGTAAGCATGCACAAAAAAATTTCGTCCAAATAAAATTTAAAATTAATTTTTTTTATTTTATTGGTTTATCTTATAACTTAATAAACATACCCAAAATAAACGTGCACGCTATATGCTAGCTCTGATACCACATGAAAATCCAAAGACCCTAATTATACTCCTCTAATTAGATTAACAAATTACAAATTAATTTGGTTAATATTCATGATTCATGTAACATGCATGTAAATTAAAATGCATAATAAAAGATAAGAAAAAATATCCTTACATCGATATTTTCGGAATAATAGGGAACAATAAGAAAATCCTTTCTTATTGTTCTTGAGTTATAACAAGTGAATGATCCTCCTTGAAATAGCTTTCAAATAAGAAAGTCTCCTTCCAAATTGCACCCAAGACTAAACCCAAAACAATCACTTAAATAATGGACTGGATTATTTAAACGACAAGTAGAAACTAATACAGAGTATAAGTTTTATTACTACTCTAGTAATAATATGAATATTAGTGTTGAGAGAGTTTAGAGAGATGTGGTTTTAGAGATAAGATGTGAATAATGAAGAATCAAGTGAAGTGGAAAAATGAGCAACAAATGCTCTCTTTATGAGCATTAGGCCGGCACCCATAAGCCCCAAAGTGGGTGATTTTTTACTTATTTTATTCACATCCATAATGGTAGAGTGTGAGATTGTATAATGATAATGATCATGTGTCATACATGTCATAATCATATGGAGGAGTATAGAATTAGTAGAGAATAAACACATTTGTTTTCTACTAGCTAAAATCGGTCCACATGTGTCCAATATGGACCATTTTGATTTTTGATATTTGTCCCACAAATACTCATTAATCATATACTTAACTTTTAAGTGACATTTTATCATTATATCAATATATAATGGTTCCCACAATGCCCAGTTAATTTATTTTACAACTTCTTGTAAATATAATTAACTAATTACCTCTACCTCAAAATATATGCATAACCTCAACTAATAAGACGTAAAATTTTAGCTAGTAGAAAGTTAACGATTAATCACTAAATTAAATCTTATTTAATCGTACTAAAATTAGCCGTAAAATTTATTTAGTCAGTTATCGTATAATTGACTAACAAGCTTAAATGGAATGAGTTCCTAACTCAATTTCCATTAAATAACTCTCGTAACCAAACCTATATCAAATATATATGAAAAGGACTAATTAAACTGTATTGTATACAAATAACTAGTTTTCTGTTTGGGTCTCATCCTATAGGTGTGACCGAAAGGGATCAGTTGATCACCGCCGTAATAAGACAATAACGACTAACTCTAGTCAACTGACCGTTATCAATTTACGTTAATCAACTGACGTGGAGTATCAATATACTAGTCACCCACGAATATTCCAAAATGAGATTTATTATATAAATGCACTATTGTGGAGGACACTTACTCCAACAGCTATAACCTGGCTCCCTTAACTAAGGTTATAGTTTGGGTTACTATAACTTCAGTAGGGTTAAGTGAAGGTTATAGTAGAAGCTACTATAACATTGAATATTATATGCTTCTATGTCTTGTGTTATGGTAGCTTGAACTATAACATGACGTTTGAGGTGTAATGTTAGGGTCAAGGTACTAGAACCTTTGGTTATTTGTGCTTGTTTATGTGTGGTGTTATGGTCATCTGGACTGTAACACTATGTTTGCATATTGTATTGATTACTCTTACTCTTTCGATTGTTTGAGCAATCAGTTATACTATTCTTGAGTTGAATTGTGACGTTGTTCATGCATTGTTGGACAGTCAGTTATTGTAACACCCGCAAATGTACCCTATTTTTATAGTAAAAATATATTTACGGATACTTTTCAGCGAAATTTAGTTTTAGTTTAGAATTAAATTTTTCCGTGTCGAATTTAGGATTTCCGAGTCCGTATTTGGATTTTACGCGAGATTTCAAGTGAATCACGTCTTAAGACGTCATTGACTTTTCCTTGACTTTTTCCACTTACTCTTCATATACTCCCTCATAACCTAATTTCCCTCACAATTCAACATCTTCTTCTTCCTCACCAAGAAACCCCAAATCCCTAGCCTCCATTTTCGATCAAGCTCAAAATCGTCACTACTCCTTCGTTACTCGCTTAAATTCACTAAGGTTTGTCTTATTCCTTCCCTCTCATCTTCCTCTATCCGTATATGTAATAAAATTACCGTCTTTCTCGCTTTTCAATTTATCCGTGTTTCTCAAAGGTGAATTATATTCATCTTTTGTCGTCTTTGTTTAGGTGGAGACTTTCTAGACCCCGACAAAGATTACTATCTAGTGGAGGAAGGCTTAGAAATCGTTTAAAGACGCATAAAGGTAACGGTGAAGGGTTACTAGATATCATTTACGTGTTTTACGTGTTTTCCATGTTAGGAATCGTATTTAGAATATGACTAGTAAGCTTAGAAATTGTGTTGATGATGATACTTGTTGTTTGTTGAGAATTGATATGAGAATTGATGATTTTTGATAATAGTTGATGATGGTTGAGTTTAGAACAAAATGGAGATGTGTTGATCCAAGTCACGGCCGTGAAACTCATGTCACGAGCGTGAAATGAGTGGCTGACCAAATACCCTTGCGTAACAGACATTTTCACGAGCGTGACATACAAGTCACGGTCGTGACGACTGCAGTTTCACTGCACTGACTCCTTTTCGTAAAATGATCATATCTCCTTCGTTACTTGCTTGTTTTGGGCTTGTGACCTACCGGTGTAACCGTAAAAGGATAAGCTATCACCTCCTTTTGGAATTTCTGCATTTGCATGTCTAGAACTCTAGTTATGACCGTTTGAAGTGGACCCTTGTTTTAGTTAGTTTCCAAACTTGTTGTTTTGAGATAAGATATGTGTTTCCTATTTATTATGCTTCTTAAACTTGGTCTAATGCTTATGTATCATGTATTGATTCATGTTTATCATAGTTAAATTTATATAATGCCCTATTATCATGCTTGGTGACGGTTTTTCATATATCCCACTTTGAGTCGTTTTTACAAATGTTACGGTTTGAGCACTATTTTGTTATGTGCTTTGTACTCTCATTCCCTTGGCTACCTCCACGTTCGTAAGGCTGGAATGTCAAAACGGGGATGTATCCTTACTTCTTAATTGCATGTGTTAGTGGGCATACGACGACGTTGTTGGGAGGCGAACGCTTTGCGTTGATCGACCAGGCCGTCAAATGTTGTGTACTTGCGAGGTGGTGTTATTTGCATGTAGCGTACCGCTTGTTGCGAGGCTTGTGCTCTTTTCCGCCTCTTTCGTGAATTATCGACCGAATTTGGGGTACTCGGCGTCTATGATTGACCGAGTCTTGGATGCGAAACGTTTATCGCATGTCGAATCGGAACACGTTTATTCCGATAGTCTGGCCAGGTTTAGACAAGGATCGGATATTTATATCATCGTGCTACCAGAAGGAAATTAGTCTACATATACGAAATGTCATCGTGTATGCGTTCAGGGAAATGCTTATCTCGTGGATGCCTTTTAATCATACTTGCCATGTACACGGTGCTAGTGCGTTTCATTTACCGTGAGAGATGTCGTCATTGTGTCGGTGTGTTTGGGTGAATGATTATATGATTGATCATTGGATGACTTGGCATGGTTTGTTTGTCGAGTCTCAATCTTACCAAACTTATACTGCTAACGGTGAGATGTAAGCCCTAGTGAGCGTATTCAGTTGCCTAAGAGTGTCTTCCCCGAGTCTTTGTATTACATGATGGATTCGGACTTGTATTCCATATGCTCTTATTATTATATATTGAATTGCCTATCTATCCTTATCGTATTTCACATGTATATCTATATATGCATGCTTCTACTTTTGTATTTCCTTTTATGTACGTTTAATGTGATATGGCTGGGAGAACCCGGAGTTACTCCCCACTGATTGTGGCGTTCATGTTTTTCATGGATGAACAGGTTGCTTGATTGGATGGCTTTTTGCTTGTGGTATTTTGGGTTTTGGTGTGAGCTAGCAGGCGTTGTCCCTGGATGAATCAGCTCTATAAGTTATTTAGCTAGTTTGCTAATCACTTTGACATTGATAACATTTTGAGAGACTACGTCTCTTGTAGTATTTTATATTTGGTTTGTAATTATTGATATTCCTCGTATTTCTATCATGCATGTAAAAAGTTTTAAAAACACCGTATTTTCCGCTTTATAATTCACATGCTTGTTATATTTTATTTCCGCATTCGCGAGGGTTGTCACAGTTGGTATCAGAGCTTAAACGCTCCCGACGCACACACGTGAACCCTAAACTTAAATTACTTGACCTTGAATTAATAAATGAGATATGGGTAGACTTAAGGACCTAAGGTGGTAGTCTTTGGTGTACTTGATGTTTGTTAGGTTCTAATTTGTTTGCTGATTGTGTTGAGTGATGTTATGTTTATTTATATCTACCGTCTTAAGGTGGATCATGTGTCACCTAGAAGATGTATCCTCTACCGAAGATTGAAGATTGACAAGCCTAATTGAAGTGTATTTCTTCCTCATCAATGTTTTCTCTCGTCCTTAATGTATCATGCTCTCTTCCTTCTATCTAAGTGCCTCTTCATCATCTAACTTCTTTTTCCCTTGGAAATTACTCTTGTTACCTTCCTCCTCTTTATCAATTTGTACCATCAACTTCCTTATGTGACCTTTTGTGGACACCATACCCTTTTGTTTGTGGCATATTGTACTTGGTCGGAAGAATTTTAGACTTGGTGGAGTGTTAGTGTTGATTAGAATGAATTTGGGATTCGAGAAAAAAATTGTGTAGACTTAAGTTCTCCCCTAGTGGTGAGAGTTGGTATCCTCGAGGAAAGTGTGGTGAGGTATGTTTAATGATTTTAATGTATAAATGCTTGCCATGACTTGTGTGTAAATAGTTCATGATATTCGATGGTGTAAGGTCGAATGAGCTGGCTATGACTTCTTAACTCATTAGTAATTTAGTCTTTTGGACTTAGAAGTTTAGTATTGTTTTGAAGACCATGCTTATGATATGTCTAATTGGTGTAAATAAGAAGTTTAGAATGATATCTTGAGGTGCGAAATACTTTTGAGATTAAGTGACGTCTTGTGGTTTCCTATTGTGTGTTTGTGAGTATAGGCTTGGTGGAAAAGCTTTTGGCTATAGTTCTTGGATTTAAATATATGATCTTATCTTATGGCATTGGAGACTCGTTTGAAGTAGTAAGGTTTCGTTGTAAGTTGAACCATATTACTTGAGGATTATAGATATGAGCGAGATTCGATGATGTGAGCTATGATGGAAATATCTTGGGACGTTAATGATGATGTTTAACTTGAGGTTGTACTTTGTTAATAATGAACTCGTGGGCTATATGATGTTGATAATGACGTTTTGTTCGGTGCCCTAACTTGTGGGCCGTAGGAGTTGAAAAGAGATTAGTATGGAGAATTCCTTATTGGTTCTTCGATTTTTGAACCTTTGGGAATGTGTCAAATTATGGAGTTGAGAGAATGTTACTATGCTTGAGTTGCAATTTCGCAATTGGGAATCCGTGTTATATGAAAGGGTGGATGAAGTGGGTTGTAATCGATTTGTTAAATCTAGGTGTACCTTACTTTGATGATTGTGGTATGATGGTCCCTTGTAAGAGACCTTTGTTTGGGATGAGTTCCTTTACTATCACCCTAAGTCTGAAAGGAAAAATTTTGTGGATTAAACTTTAAACCTTTACTCGTACCATTATCCCTATCCATTTCCTTTCATGCAAGTTCCTACTAAACCTGATTCCCAGGAAAATGTTTTCTCTTATCTTTTCCTTTGCCTGGCTATCTTCATGGCTATATCTATCCAATATATAGCTTTTGGCTCCCTGCCTCTAGCGTCCCTCTAATTTTCGTCCGATCTTATCGCGTTCGTGTTTCCCTTGAAATTTCCTATCGTTTCCAGTTTCATGGTGACATTGTCTTTCCTCTGGTGAGATAGCTAGGGATGTTAGCTAGCTTCGTGTTGATTTTGAACATGAATATGATTGGGATATAAACCTTAGGATGAATCTGTTGGTGGTATTGTACTCTCTTGGTGGCTTCATTTATTGAGCTTGCTAGTGTAGTGCTATTTTGGGAATCAAGTTGAGCGAGATGATATTCGTTGTTGTTGAGTATTATATCGGTTGCTTGAGATATCATTTGGGAATTAGATGTCTCTAATTGGTGGATTTTAAAAGAGACTTTGCTTTAGGGTAATTGAGTTGGTACCCAAAGTTTGAGGAGTTTTGTCATAAATGAAAATCGATTCATTTTGAGTTTTAGATGAACTAGATGATTTGAATGGTTGTCTGATTGCCAAGTGATTGGTCATTTTTGGTTTGGAATTAGTAATTCTCTTTTATTCTTAAGGAACCATAGTTTGCTAATGTGACTATTTATATTTGAGGCTTCGAGCGTAGTAATGGTCGAATTAAGGATGTTAGGGCGTATTAAAGAATTCTTATAATCGATAATGGATTGTGGATTTTTCCTTGTCGTGAGATATGGGATGAGGCTAGTTGGATCTTAGATAATTATGTTTTGTTGCGTGGTTTGTGTTTTGACTTTCGAGGATGAGAAAGTTCATTGTAAATTTAGGATAATGAGTTTTGGAATAAATTTGATCAGAGGATTTTATGGTAAGAACCGTTCACTTTGTGGTTGTTAGTAGATATGGTCCCCTAAGATGAGATTTCTTTCGTTAGTGGTCTCAGATAGAGTATGATAAATCTAAGGATTTTATAGTACGTTAAAGGACCTCTCCTGAAGATTACAATCTATGGACCCTAGTCGATGCTAATTAGGTTTGAATGGTTAGGTTGATGACTTGAGGTCTCGTAGTTATGAAGGATTTCAGTAGAAATCTAATGATTGAAAATGTTGAGGTGTAACTTGGGTAAATTACATCCTCTTGAGGATTAGAATATTAGTGGAGTTAGTACTATCGAATTCTTGTAGATCTTCGTACCGATTGTATCGTGATCTTCCTATCCCTAAGAGTTCGATTTGTTTCATTTTTGAGTGTTTTGTATATATTTTGTTACCCTGAATTGTGTGTGAGATGTGCGAGTCGCTCTGTGTTTGTGTAATGTCTTGTTATTTGATTTTATCTTTGATAAAACCTTCAAATTTCCATATTATATTTCTAATTTAACTTTTTAAAGAAGTCTAAAAATGGATTTTGTACCCTCGTTTTGGAGGAAATAGATTTCTTTTGCTTTTATACTTGGTTTATGCGTTGGTTGGATGTTTGGACTTGTATTAGAGACGTCTGGTGACTAGTCCTACACTTACTAACACTTGTTTGATTTTCGATTTCACTATTTCGACTTTAATTTGATCTGGATAATTAGAGTTCTCGCTCGCGACGGGCACTCTTGAGATCCGTAAGTAAAGTTTCACACTTATGAAAATTCTCCTTAAACCGTTTTCGAGAAGAGCCTCGTTTCATAAATGTTTCCCTTGTAAAAGCTTTCTTGTTAATTTTTAAAACCGATTCTTGTCTTTGATACTTTTGTTTTCTACTTTCAAGTTTCGAGAACGAAACTTTTTAAAAGGTGGGATCATTGTAACACCCGCAAATGTACCCTATTTTTATAGTAAAAATATTTTACGGATACTTTTCAGCGAAATTTAGTTTTAGTTTAGAATTAAATTTTTCCGTGTCGAATTTAGAATTTCCGAGTCCGTATTTGGATTTTACGCGAGATTTCAAGTGAATCACGTCTTAAGACGTCATTGACTTTTCCTTGACTTTTTCCACTTAGTCTTCATATACTCCCTCATAACCTAATTTCCCTCACAACTCAACATCTTCTTCTTCCTCACCAAGAAACCCCAAATCCCTAGCCTCCATTTTCGATCAAGCTCAAAATCGTCACTACTCCTTCGTTACTCGCTTAAATTCACTAAGGTTTGTCTTATTCCTTCCCTCTCATCTTCCTCTATCCGTATATGTAATAAAATTACCGTCTTTCTCGCTTTTCAATTTATCCGTCTTTCTCAAAGGTGAATTATATTCATCTTTTGTCGTCTTTGTTTAGGTGGAGACTTTCTAGACCCCGACAAAGATTACTATCTAGTGGAGGAAGG
>JAIUZE010004081.1:0-62360 GCA_022085475.1 Heliosperma pusillum
TCGTGTCATGGCTCGTGTCTTGGCTTGGTCACATACTCCCGTTGCAACCTCCTTTTCTTGAAAAAGGATTTGCCCTCAAATCTTCCTCACCCTCATCATCTGATTCACCATGGTAAGGACTCAGGTCTCCAACATTGAAAGTACCATGTACACCATAGCTTCCTGGTAGATCCACCTTGTAAGCATTGGTGCCTATCTTCTCCAATATCTCAAATGGTCCATCAGCTCTTGGCATGAGCTTGTTTCTCCTCTTGTCTGGAAATCTCTCTTTTCTTAAATGCAACCATACAAGATCCCCTGCTTTGAATTCCCTTGCTTTCTTAGGCCCCTTGGACCTGGCCTTGTACAACTCATTGGACCTTTCAATCTGCTTCTTGACTTGCTCATGAATCTGTATCATTTGCTCAACTCTTTTCTTTGCATCATAGCGTGCCTTGTTTCCTTTGACTGGTGCTAGGTCTGTAGGCATGAGAGGATTAGTGCCATAAACTGTTTCAAAAGGACTTTTACCTGTGCTGCTGGAGGGAGCTCTGTTGAAGGCAAATTCAGCTTGTGCTAGCTTGAGGTCCCAATCTTTTAATGACTTAGAAACAATGCTCCTTAAGATCTTCCCTAGTGTTCTGTTAGTGACTTCTGTCTGCCCATCAGGTTGGGGATGGTGAGAAGTACTAAACAATAACCTAGTCTTCAATAGCTTCCACAAGGTTCTCCAGAAATGGCTCATGAACTTTGTGTCTCTATCTGAGACAATGCTTCTAGGGACCCCATGTAACTTGACAACCTCCCTAAAGTATCGTTCAGCTACCCCCAATGCATCCTCAGTCTTCTTACAAGCAATGAAATGTGCCATCTTGCTGAATCTATCTACAACCACCATGATTGAATCCTTTCCCCTTTGAGTTCTAGGTAAGGCTACAATAAAATCCATACTGAGGTCTTCCCATGGCTTGTTGGGTACTGGAAGTGGTGTGTAAGGGCCTGCTTGAAAGTGTGCCTTGGCTAGTTGACAAGATCTGCATCTTTTGAGGGCATCTTGCACATCACTGAGCATCTTAGGCCAATAGAACTGATCTTGTAAGATGTCATAGGTCTTCTGTACCCCAAAGTGACCAGCAAGGCCATTGGAGTGAACCTCTTTGACCAGTAGTCCCCTATAAGGTCCCTTAGGCACACACAGTTTGTTTCCATAGAATAAGTATCCTTCTTGAGCTGTGTACTTGCTCCCTTTCTTGACTTGCCCTTCTTGGTGTACCTCCCATTCATGCTTGAAGTCTGGGTCCTCTTGATAGAGCTCTTTCATAAATTCAAACCCCAACACTCTTTGCTCCATGAAGGTCAACATTACAGACCTTCTAGACAATGCATCAGCTACAACATTGTTCTTACCTTCTATGTACTTGCTAGAGAATGAGAAAGATTGCAAGAACTCTACCCATTTGGCATGCCTGGGGTTGAGTTTGTGTTGTCCATTGATGTATTTGAGAGCCTCATGATCAGAATGAAGCACAAAAGGCTTAGGCTTCAAGTAGTGTCCCCAATGATTCAATGCCCTCACAATGGCATAGAATTCCTTGTCATATGTGGAATAGTTAAGCTTGGCCCCATTTAGCTTCTCACTAAAGTATGCCACAGGTTTCTTTTCTTGAGTAAGCACAGCTCCTATGCCAAGACCACTGGCATCACACTCTACCTCAAAGAGTTTGTTAAAGTCTGGTAGAACCAATATTGGAGACTTGCACAATAGCTCTTTGATCAGATTGAAGGACCTTTCAGCCTTCTCATTCCACTTGAACTCTCCCTTCTTCATGCACTCAGTAATAGGGGCCATGATTGAACTAAACCCTTGTATGAACCTCCTATAGAAAGATGCCAACCCATGGAAACTTCTTACATCAGTAACAGTTTGGGGAATGGGCCATTCCTTGATTGCTTGCACTTTCTCAGGATCAACTGCTACCCCTTTCTTAGAGATGATGAACCCAAGGAAGTAAACCTCAGGCTGCATGAAGGTGCACTTCTCTAGCTTGCCATACAACTTGTTTTCTCTTAGGACCTCAAACAACAACTTCAGATGTTGCAAATGTTCTCCCTTAGTTGAACTGTAAATAAGAATATCATCAAAGTAAACCACTACACACTTGCCTAAGTAAGGCCTTAGGACCTCTGTCATCAACCTCATGAAGGTGCTAGGGGCATTAGACAACCCAAAAGGCATCACCAGCCATTCATAGAGCCCATGTTTAGTCTTGAAAGCTGTCTTCCATTCATCCCCTGCTCTTATCCTCACTTGGTGGTAGCCCTGCCTCAGATCAATCTTAGTGAACACTTGAGCCCCACTTAGCTCATCCAGAATATCATTAAGTCTAGGTATGGGAAACCTATACTTGATGGTAATGTTGTTGATGGCCCTACTATCAATACACATACGCCAAGTCCCATCCTTCTTTGGCACAAGCAAGGCTGGTACAGCACAAGGACTGAGGGACTCTCTGACATAGCCCTTGTTGAGTAGTTCACCTACTTGAAGTTGGAGCTCTTGTGTAGCCTTAGGGTCACTCCTGTAGGCTGGCTTGTTGGGTAAGATAGCTCCAGGCACTAGGTCAATGTGGTGCTCTATCCCTCTAAGTGGTGGCAGTCCACTAGGAAGCTCAGTAGGGAAGACATCACCATAACTTTCTAGGATAGATTTGACCTCTTCAGGGATATCAATGATACTCATCCCAGTCTCCTTGACTAGCAATATGTATACAGGTTGTAGCTCACTTAGCTCTTGTGCTATTTCTGATTCACTTATCAACATGACTTCTTTGGAAGCCTCACTCATGGGGTTTGGGTTGATCTTTAAAGCAGGTGGTAAAGGTGCTAGGGTGATCTTCTTCTTCCCATACTTGAAGGTGTAGGTGTTGTCTCTCCCATGGTGTATGGCATCTCTATCAAACTCCCATGGTCTCCCAAGCAGAAGGTGACATGCATCCATAGGTAGAACATCACAAAGACTCTCATCCACATACCCTTTACCAATTGAGAAAGGTATAACACATTGTTTATCCACCTTGATTTCAGCCCCTTTGTTTAGCCATCTGAGTTTGTAAGGTAGGGGGTGGTCTTTGGTGGGTAGAGCTAGCTTGTCTATCAGTGTTTTGGAAGCCACATTAGTGCAGCTTCCCCCATCAATAATGAGGTTACATACTCTACCCTTGATGGTACATCTGGTCCTAAAGATCTGGTGTCTTTGGTCCTCTTCCAAAGGTTGTGGTTGAGTATGCATTACCCTCCATGTTACCAAACTTAACCCTGCATCAGGCTCTATCAACTCCTCACTAGCCTCTACCTCAGGCTCTTCCATCTCTTCATCACAGACCAACACTTCATCATCTCCCCAATGGATTACTTCTAGGGTACTCAGAGCCCTTTTAGATGGACATTCTCTAGCAAAATGTCCATACCCTTGACATTGAAAGCACTTTTTGAGAGGGGTAGTCTTCCTTTGGCCTGCCTCAACAGCCTTGCCTTTATCAAGGTTGAAAGGAGTCTTAACAGGAACCACAGGTTCTCCTATCTTAACTCCTACAAAAGGTTTGAAGGTGGGGGTTCTGGAAGGTGTCTTAGAAGCAATGGCCTTTCCTTTTCCCAATTTTTCTACCCTTAAAGACAAGTTGACAGCTTCCTCAAAGGAGTATATGTTTTGTAGCCTGACTTTGCTAGCTATCCTTTCATCCAACCCCTCTAAGAACCTTGCTATCTTTTGTTCAGATTTCTCAACAACATCACATTGCAAAGTGAGTTGTTCAAAGTCTCTTAGGTAGGACTCTAAAGGTCTTTGGTCTTGCTTTAGGTGAGTAAGCTTAATGAACATGTCTTGAGTGTAGCCCCTAGAGACAAACTTAGCTCTCATTTTCTTTTTCAGTTTGAGCCATGACTTTACAGGTTCTTTCCCTTCTCTAACCCTCAAGGTTTTCATGTTTTCATACCAAAGTGAGGCATAGCCTTTTAGTTTCATGATAGCAACCTTAAAAGCCTTTCTATCATTGTATCCTTTAAACTCAAAGACTCTTTCTACAGACCTTAGCCAATCTAAGAAATCATCAGGGTTCAAGCTACCTAGAAAGTCAGGAATCTCTACCTTGATATCTTTGTCCTGGTGTCTGAGAAGATTGTGATCTGAGCCATCTGAATCTGACATTTCAAACTGATCTACAGGTTGTCTCCTCCTTACTCCACCTTGTGGGAAAGGTGCTCCTCTTCCTCGACCTCTGCCTCCCCTTGTATCATTGTTCTGTTGGCACTCAAGGAGTTCATTGACAGATCTAGAGACCTCCATTACAGTTCTGACAAGATCTTGAACTGTGTTTTCAATACCTGTGATTCTCTCTTCACTCATGGTTGTATTTTGTGTTTTTAATGTAGTTAGGTAGATGAACTCACAAACCAAAGCTCTGATAACCAATTTGCACTGAAACTATTCAGAAAGACAACTAAACAATGACAATTTGATTGAGGTTCAGACACTTTGCAATTACTCTGTTTCTGTTTGGACTGATTGACAAAGAACTAAGGATAGGACCTTAACCAAAGCACAAAGCCAATGATTGAGGGTTGAACTTTGATCCCAGCACACAGCTAAGGACCCAAGCTCACTTCCAAGCACAAAGCAAAGGAAGTTGTCTCAAGCACACAGCCAAGAGATGCAACAGAAACAAGGTTTCAGTTTTATGTTTTACTTCAAATCTGTCTTTCATTCATTAGGAAATGGCCTTATATAGGCAAGGAGATTACATCCTACTCGTTCAATACATCCTAGGGCCACAATTGGCTTGCAAAAGAACAGAAATAACAGCTACATTGTTCAGAATTAAAGCAATAAAGTAGAAAAGCAGTCTAATGAGACAATCTGCCTTAATGGGGTTGTTTAGGTTGAAACTGGTGGAGGAGTGGACTTCCAGGCTTGAATCTTGAGCTCAACTGAAGTTGGATGAATGCCAAAGGGTCTGCTAAAAGATCCTCGAGCTTGTTTGTTCAAAATAGGAAAGTTTGATAGTGACATTTAAACTACTGCAAAAGGCTGAATTCCTGGACAGTTTGTAGTTGTCCCTAAGCTAACTTTTTGTGTGTTTGTTTCTAGGGGGGAAAGTCCTGGGGAAAGTTGTAGAGGACCTTCCCAAGACATAGGTTTGAGGGTTGGTTAGGCTTGTTTGATTGTGTGGGGCCCCATGGACCTTGTTTAGAAAGGCTGTGATAGGCTGTTTTTGGCTGGGGCTGTTTTTGTTGTGTTGGGTTTGTTGGGCTGTTGGCTGAGCTTTGTTGTGGCCTAGTCTTGGGAAGTGGATGGCTAGGCTTTGTTCTGGTTGTGGTGGTGTTGTCTTAGCAGGCTTGAAGTGGTTGTGTCTTGGACTGAATAGAACATTGTCATAGCTGGTCATGGTGTTGTCTGAATGTAGGTTGTTGTTTTGATGTTGAGTCTTGTCTTGAGTTTGTGTCTTGTCTTGAGCTCGTGTCATGGCTCGTGTCTTGGCTTGGTCACATACTCCCGTTGCAGTTAACATTTTAAGAGACCCCGTCTCTTTATTGTATATTCCGTACTTAGTTTGAAATATTTTGACACTCCTCGTCTTATATAACTTGCATGTATAAAAGTTTTTAAAAACTACCTATTTCCGCATTATAATTCACATGCTTGTTTGATTTATCTTTCCGCATTCGCGAGGGTTGTCACACCACTGGTTGGGAACCCTGTGCTTTTTGTTGAAGTTTGATAGTGTGCTCGTACTCCCAGACGGGTACCCAGTGTGACAACCCTCGCGAATGCGGAAATATAAAACATACAAGCATGTGAATTATATAGCGGAAAATACGATATTTTAAAAACCTTTATACATGCAAGATAGAAAAATACGAGGAGTGTCAAAATATTACAATCTAAATAAAAATACCACAAGAGACGTAGTCTCTCAAAGTGTTAACAAAAGACAAAGTAATTAGCAACTAGCTAGACAAAGTCTAGAGGTGTTTCATCCAGGGACAACGCCCGCTAGCTCACACCCGAACCCAAAATAGCATAAGCAAAAAGCCATCCATGCAAGCAACCTGTTCATTCATGAAAAACATGAACGCCACAATCAGTGGGGAGTAAATCCGGGTTCTCCCAGCCATATCACATTAAACGTACATATAAGGAAATACAAAAGTAAAATCATGCATATATAGATATACATGTGAGATACAATAAGAATAGATAGGCAATCATAATATAATGATAAGATCATGTGGAAATCAAATCCGAAACCATCATGTTATTCAAAGACTCGGGGAAGACACTCTTAGGCAACCGAATACGCTCACTAGGGCTTGCATCTCACCGTAGCGGTATAAGATTGATAAGATTGAGACTCGACAGACAAACCAAGTCAAGTCATGCGATGATCACAATAAATCCAACATATTATCATCCATTCACGAACCAAGACATTGACGGTGTCCAATCATGCAATGACCATGAACAATATCATGAAATCACGCATTCAAAGAACGACACAAAGACGACAACTCTCACGGTAAATGAAACGCACTAGCATCGTGTACATGGCAAGTATGATTAAAAGGCATCCACGGGATATAACGCGTTTCCCTGACTATACAAGAGCTACATTTTCGTATATGTAGACTAATTTCCTCCTGGTAGGAACGATTAATTAAACGGCTCCTATCTAAACCTGGCCAGCTTCTCGGAATCACATTTTCCGATTCGAAATGCGATTAAAGCGTTTCGCAATCCAAGACTCGGGCTTATAATAATAAATGCCGAGTACCCCAAATTAGGTAGATCAATTCACGAAAGAGGCGGAAAAGAGCTCTAGCCACATAACAAGCGGTACGCTACATGCAAATACCACCACCTCGCAAGTATACAACATTTGACGGCCGGGTCGAACAACGCATAGCGTTCAACTCCCAACAACGTCGTCATATGCCCACTAACACATGCATTTAAGCAGTATGATACCTCTCCGTTCCGACATTCCAGCCTTACGAACGGGAAGGTAGCCAAGGGAATGAGAATACAAAGCACAAGACCAAATCGTGCTCAAACCGTAACATATGTAAAAACCGACTCAAAGTGGGACATAGCAAAAACCGTCACAAAACATGTGATACAAGCGAAAGAAATATCATATATCCAAAACATGAATATTATAAGTCACTACGTAAAATTATACGATAAACGAATTATGCGAACTAATATGAATTACAAGTTTTAGAGATTTTATAAGAAAAATACAGCCGTGTTCCAGGCAGGTGTGGAGGGAGGCGGCCGGTACCCCGGCTCGGAGCACAACTACACACAAAACACAAGTTTGGAAACTAACTAAATCAAGGGTCCACTTCAAACAGTCATAACTAGAGTTCTAGATTTGGGAATGCAGAAATTCCAAGTCTAGGTGATATCTTATCCTCGTACGGTTCCAACGAGTGGTCACAAGCCCAAAACAAGCAAGTAATGAAGGAGATATGATCATTCTACGAAAAAGGGTCTGTGTAGTGAAATTGCACAAGTCACCCGAGAACAACAAACACCATTTCTATCATTTCCAATTTTCATAATTCACTTCTATCAACTATCAACAATCAATATTCATCATCAAAAATCATCAAATAAAAATAATCATCATCCATAACATAATTCCTAAACTTACTAATCATATTATAAATACGAATTCTAACATAGAAATCATATAAAACACGTAAATGATATCGAGTAACCCTTCACCGTTACCTTTTCGCGTCTTTAATCAATTACTAAGCCTTCCTAGTAGTCTCCACCTACAATTAGGTAATAAAAGATGAATATAATTCACCTTGAGAAAGACGGATAATTTAAAAAGCGAGAAAGACGGTAATTTTAATACCAATACGGATAGAGGAAGCTAAGAGGGGAAGAATAAGACGAACTTGCGTGAATTTGAGCGAGTAACGAAGGAGTAGCGATGATTCTAAGATCGATCAAGAAAGGGGTTTAGGTTTTGGTGGTTTGATGAGGAAGAAAGAGTAAGTGGAAAATGAAAGAAGGAGATAGGGTTTGAGGGAGTATATGAAGGAAAAAGTCAACGAAAGTCAAAGACGGCTCAAAAGTCAAGAAAAGTCAAAGACGACTTAATAGTCAAGAAAAGTCAAAGACGACTTAAAAGTCAAGAAAAGTCCAAGACGACTTAAAAGTCAAGAAAAGTCAAAGACGACTTAAAAGTCAAGAAAAGTCAAACTCGCCTTAAGACGGGATTCTCATGGAATCTCGCGGAAATTCCAAATACGAACTCGGAAATTCTAAATTCGACTCGGAACAATAAATTCTAAATTAAAACTTAAATTTGCTGAAAGGTATCCGTAAAATATTTTCACTAGAAAAATAGGGTACATTTCCGGGTGTTACATAGGCGCTTGTTTCAAACCATATAAAGCTTTATCGAGTTTAAAAACATGTTTTTAAATTAGCTATATAAAAAATATTGGAGGTTGTTTAATAAAAACCTTTTCTTCCAAATATCCGTTAAGAAATGAAGTCTTAACGTCCATTTGTTACAGTTTCATTCCTTTATGAGCTGCGAAGGCGATATGCAGACGAATGCTTCAAGTCTTGCTACAGGTGCAAAGGTCTCGTCATAATCAATCCCTTCCTGTTGATTATATCCTTGAACGACCAATCGAGCCCTATTTTGAACTATAACTCCTGAGTCTTCCAATTTATTTCTGAATACCCATCGAGTACCAATCATAGTTCAATTTTTTGGTCTTGGCACTAGATGCCAAACTTTATTAGGTTCGAACTGTTGAAGCTCTTCTTGCATTGCCACAATGCACTCGGATTCTGCAAGTGCTTCTTTGATGTTGGTAGGCTCTATGGTAGACAGAAAAGAATAGAATGATCAAAAGTTGTTTAATGTTCGTCTTGTTTGAAATCCCTTATTCAAACTTCCTAGGATACTATCCATAGGATGAGAACTCTTATATTTCCATTTCTTAGAGTTCCTTGGCTCATAATCATCGATGAACTCTCAGTTTCCTCAAATGATTCAGAGTCAAGATTGGTTCCCCCTGAGCTTGACACCGGGGTTATAGGTAATGTTTGTACAACTTTAGTTACAATATCTTGATCTGGGTCCAAAGTTATAGCATCATCAGTTATAACTTCGGTTTCCTTTTCCATGTTTTGAGAAGAGACATTCGTACCATCAACAATTGTCTTAGTTCTCTTTTCAAGATCATTTGTGGATTTATCAAGTTCATCATTGATTCCTTCAATAAATTCTTCATCCAGTTCTGGTAAATCCTCCCTTGTAAGGCAAAAATCAGGATCATTCATGTCTTCTTCTTCATTCTGTTCAATTTGTTCAGGCACATTATCTTCATCACATACAACATGAACACTTTATTCTATGCACAAAGTTCTTTTGTTAAAGACTTTATAAGCTTTGCTATGATTAGAATAACCAACAAACACAACTTCGTCACTTTGTGGATCAAATTTGCTTAAATTACTTTTTCCATTATTATGGACAAAAGATTTACTACCGAAGCAACGAAGATGAGCTATATTGGGTTTTCTCCCTTTTAAAACTTCATAGGGAGTATTTTTGAATATTGGTCTAATCATAGCTCTATTGTGCACATAGCACTAATGGCTTCGGCCCAATAGTTCTTAGGAAGGCCACTACCCAAAAGCATACTGCGAGCCATGTCCTCTAGTGTTTTATTCATACGTTCAACGACACCGTTTTGTTGTAAGGTTCGTGGTGCAGAAACTTTATGTCCTACACCATTCCCCCTACAATATTCTAGAAAGGCTTGATTATCAAATTGGGTGCCATGATCCGTACGAATTGAAACTTACTTCTTATCATACTTGTTTTAGGCAAGCTTCGTTAGTACTACCAACTTTTCCAAAGTTTCATCTTTAGTAAATAGAAAGATAGGCCATACATACCTTGAGTAGTTGTCGACTAGGACGAAGACGTACCTTGAACCACCACGGCTTCTAACTTTCATAGGTCCACTCAAATCCATGTGTAACATCTCAAGTGGACGTTACGTACTTACTACTCGTTTTGGTTTAAATGAAGATCTAACTTATTTGCATCAGGCACATGAGTCACACATTTTTTTCTTGTTCGAATTTGATTGAGGGTAAATCCTCAACTAAATACCACAATTTGAGTTTGTTTGGACGTAAAGGAACTAAATCCCTCAACCATAAGCATGAATTATCTACAGTAGCATTCATGAACGTAAAGGAACTTGTAGTGACTTTGTTTAAATCAATCATATACACGTTCCTTTTACGTAGACCATCTAGAATAACAATACTAGTACCTTCAGTTATGATGCGACAAACATTTGAATGAAAAACGACTATATTGCCATTGTTACATAATTGAGAGATACTTAGCAAGTTATGTTTAAGACCATCTACCAGATAAACATTATTAATAGCATGTGAAAAAGATATATCAATCTTACCTACACCGATTATCTTGCCCTTCTTGTTGACTCCAAAAGTGACCTTGCCACCGTCGAAGGGCTCTATTGAAAGAAAAAAATTCTTATTTTCGGTCATGTGTCTCGAACAATCACTGTCGAGATACCATTGATTATTTTCTTTCATTAATATCTTCAAGGGAATCAAATACAGCTTTTAGGTACCCGCGCTAAGTTGGGTCCTTTGTGGTTAGTGACTCTGTAAATTTGATCCTTCATAACCCATACCTGTTTTACAATTCTTTTGGTCTTAACATAGGGTTGTCTAGGTTTATTATAGTATTGTTTTATTGTTGTGGCGCACACTAGGTTTTAATGACTGCTTTTGATTTACATTCGCTTTGAATGAAGAAGATTTTGATGTATAATCGAAAGTCATGTCATAAAACCATCTGAACTCATTGTTTCTAAATTCTTCACGTTCGGGTTCAGGTTCAGACACATCAATACTAGACACGTCATGTTCTTTAACAAAATCAGTTTGATTGTTGTTGTCGTTGAAATATTTAACGCAATTCTCTTTAACATGACCATTGTGACCACAATAATTGCAAATCAGATATTCTGAAAGATTAACATATTTCCTTCTTCTAAAATCATGGTCAAAAGGAGTGTGTTTGCACTTATCATGGTCTCTTCGACTATAACATTCATGTCCTAGATCCATCTTCATGTTATTGTTAGACTGTTCGGTAAGGAAGTTTAAAACTTTCTGACTTCCTTCCCATTTATCATGAACTTTTCGTGCATGTAGGAGCAATTCCTTCAATGACTGAATTTCTTTTTCACATATCGAATGGTCTATATTCGAGTTTTTGGAGGGATTTTTCTTTTTAAAGTTTTCACGAAAATCATTAAAATGTTTGTTCAAGATGAATTTCTCCTCGTTATGTTGATCTTTGGCTTGGGAGAATATTATGTTCTAAATCTTTCAATTGGTGAGAAAGAAAAGAGTTTTCTTTCTTGTGATCAATGATAGCAACTTCCATTGCCTTAGCTTCAGATTTCAAAAGTTCGTTGTCCTTCTTGATTTCTAAAGTTATAGCCTCATTAGCTATAACTTTGGCTTGAAGATGCTTAATGTTGAGCTTTAAATCTGAGATTTAGCTTCATTAGCTATAACTTTAGACTCAAGAGCCTCTTTCTGAACATTTGTCATGTCTGAAGTTGTAGCTGGAGTAGCCATAACTTTAGATTTGATCTTTTTAGCTTTGGCTTTCAGACGTTGATTTTCCTTAGCAATGGCAAGAATTTGTTCTTTAAGGTCTTTTAATTCTAGACTCTGTTCATGACAATGGTCTAGGGTTTCTTCAAAATACTTAATTAAAGACTTCTTAGACAATTTCTTAACTTGCTTTTTAAGTTCAAGATGACTAACCTCTTCTGAATCACCGACAAGGCACATCTCAGATTCACTCTCGTTGTCACTGACAGAAATTAGGTCAAGACTAACGTTGCTCAGACACAGGTTGGCAACTTCTTCTTCTTCTGACTCGTCGTCTTCTGTATCGAGATCTCCCCGGCAATAAGCCATCATGACTTGCTTGAATTCCTACTTGGTTTTGTCTCGTTGATTTTTGTCTTTGATCTTCTTGCAAGTAGGGAAATCCTTAATCATATGATCATTGTCCCCACACTCGAAGCAACCTCGACTTGAGAGAGACCCTTTTGACTCGATTGGCTTCTTATAAGATTTGTTAGTGTTATTGTTAAACGTTTTTCCTTGTTTTTGATTAAAGAATTTTTTCTTAAAACGCGTAGCAAATAACATTGTTTCATCTTCAAGATCCGAATCTTTTTTTTCACTAGGCTCAGCTTGTAAAGCCACTTTCTTACTATTGCTGATGTTTGCCTCATCCTCATCAAGAGTAATCTCAAGAGCCATTAGGGTTCCCAGTAGCTCTTGATAAGATAGGTTAGATAGATCTTTACATTCCTCAATTCACGTCATCTTAGGTCTCCATCGTCTAGATAGACTTCTAAGGATCTTTCTAGCAATTTCCTCGGAGTCAAAAGTTTTTCCAAGATTTTTCAATTCATTGATGATACTAGAGAAGCGAGTGGACATGCTATCAAGCGATTCATTTTGCACCATGGAGAACAACTCGTATTTTTGCATTAACAATGCAATACGTTGCTTTTTCACAACAGTTGTTCCCTCATAGGCTAACTCTAGACCATCCCATATTTCTTTGGCAGTTGAGTTGGATGAGAAACGGTCAATCTCAATAGAAATCATGACGTTTTGCAACAGGCTGATAGCTTTTAAATTTTTCTTAGCTTTCTTATAATCTACCTCAACATAGTCATCTTCTTTCTTTTCGGTGGAAGTTCTAGTAATAAATCCAAGGATGATCTTATTAGGGTCATTCTTAATGATTAGCCAGCACTCTCAGTCATTACCATTTATGTAATGGGTGTAACACCCGGAAATGTACCCTATTTTTTCTAATAGAAATATTTTACGAAATCGTGTCAGCGATTTTAAGTTTTAATTTATAATTTTAAGTTCCGAGTCGAATTTTGAATTTCCGAGTTCGTATTTGGAATTTCTGCGAGATTTCATGAAAAGGCCGTCTTAAGGCGAGTTTGACTTTTCTTGACTTTTGAGTCGAGTTTGACTTTTCTTGACTTTTGAGTCGAGTTTGACTTTTCTTGAATTTTTAAGTCGTCTTTGACTTTTCTTGAATTTTTAAGTCGTCTTTGACTTTTCTTGAATTTTTAAGTCGTCTTTGACTTTTCTTGAATTTTTAAGTCGTCTTTGACTTTTCTTGAATTTTTAAGTCGTCTTTGACTTTTCTTGAATTTTTAAGTCGTCTTTGACTTTTCTTGAATTTTAAGTCGTCTTTGAATTTTCTTGACTTTGGAACCGTCTTTGACTTTTCGTTGACTTTTTCCTATATATACTCCCTCAAACCCTAACCTAATTTATTCACACAACTCCATCTTTTTCTTCCTCTCCTTAAACACCATAAAACCTTGCCTCCATTTTCAATCCGTCTTTGAATCGCCGTATCTTCTTCGTTTCTTGTTGAAATTCTCGTAAGTTCGTCTCATTCTTCCCCTCTTGCCTTCCTCTATCCGTATTGGTAATAAAATTACCGTCTTTCCCGCTTTTTAAATTATCCGTCTTTCTCAAGGTGAATGATATTCATCTTTTATTATCTTATTGTATGTAGGTGGAGACTAGGAAGGTTTAGAAACCGTTTAAAGACGCGAAAAGGTAACGGTGAAGGGTTACTCGATATCATTTACGTGTTTTACATGATTTCCATGTTAGAGTTCGTATTTAGAATACATTTAGAAAGCCTAGGAATTATGATATTGATGATGATTGATGTTAGTTGATGATTGTTGATGATAAATATTGATTGTTGATAGTTAATAGAAGTAGATTATGAGAATTGAAAATAAAAGGATTGAATTTATCTTGAAGTTTCACGGGTGACTTGGTAACACATCTCACGGTCGTGAGATGTAAGTCACGGTCGTGAAACCCCATTTCACGGTCGTGAAATACAAGTCACGGTCGTGACTTGCGCAGTTTCACTGCACTGACCCTTTTTGGTAGAATGATCATATCTCCTTCGTTACTTGCTTGTTTTAGGCTTGTGACCATTCGTTGGAACCGTAAGAGGATAAGCTATCACCTCGAATTGGAATTTCTGTATTTTCATGTCTAGAACTCTAGTTATGACAGTTTGAAGTGAACCCTTGTTTTAGTTAGTTTCCAAACTTGTTGTTTTGGAGAGTTATCTATGTTTCTTAGTTATCATGCTTCTTAAACTTGTTCTAATGCTTATGTATCATGTATTGATTCATGTTTTGGATATATGATATCTCTTTCGCATGTATCACATGTTTTGTGACGGTATTTGCTATGTCCCACTTTGAGTCGGTTTCTCACATATGTTACGGTTTGAGCACGGTTTTGTCTTGTGCTCCGTATTCTCATTCCCTTGGCTACCTTTCCGTTCGTAAGGCTGGAATGTCGGAACGGAGAGGTATCCTACTGCTTAAATGCATGTGTTAGTGGGCATATGACGACGTTGTTGGGAGTTGAACGCTATGCGTTGTTCGACCCGGCCGTCAAATGTTGTATACTTGCGAGGTGGTGTTATTTGCATGTAGCGTACCGCTTGTTATGAGGCTTGAGCTGTTTTTCCGCCTCTTTCGTGAATTGATCTACCGAATTTGGGGTACTCGGCATATATATTGTAAGACCGAGTCTTGGATGCGAAACGTTTATCGCATGTCGAATCGGAACACGTTTATTCCGAGATCCTGGCCAGGTTTAGACTAGGACCGTATTATTATCGTCGTGCTACCAGGAGGAAAATAGTCTACATATACGAAATGTGATCGTGTATGAGTTCAGGGAAATGTGATCCCGTGGATGCCTGTTAATCATATTTGCCATGTACACGATGCTAGTGCGTTTCATTTACCGTGAGATTTGTCGTCTTGTGTCGTTCTTGAATGCGTGATTTCATGATATTGTTCATGGTCATTTGCCTGATTGGACACCGTCATTGTCTTGGTTCGTGAATGGATGATAGTATGTTGGATTTTGTGTAATCATCGCATGACTTGACTGGTTTGTCTGTCGAGTCTCAATCTTATCAATCTTATACCGCTAACGGTGAGATGCAAGTACTAGTGAGCGTATTCGGTTGCCTAAGAGTGTCTTCCCCGAGTCTTTGAATAACATGATGGCTTCGGATTTGATTTCCATGTGATCTTATAATTATATCTTGTATTGCCTATCTTTTCTTATCGTAACTCACATGTATATTTATATATGCATGCTCTACTTTTGTATTGCCTTATATGTACGTTAAAGGTGATATGGCTGGGAGAACCCGGAGTTACTCCCCACTGACTGTGGCGTTCATGTTTTTCATGAATGAACAGGTTGCTTGCTTGGATGCCTTTTTGGATATGATGTTTTGGGGTTCGGGTGTGAGCTAGCGGGCGTTGTCCCTGTAAGATTAACCTCTAGACGATTTTAGCTTATTTGCTAAACACTTGTTCTTTGTTAACATTTTGAGAGACTCCGTCTCTTTGTTAATTTCCGCACTTAGTTGTAATATTTTGACACTCCTCGTTTTATTTAACTTGCATGTATAAAAGTTTTTAAAAACTACCTATTTCCGCAATATAATTCACATGCTTGTTTGTTTATTATTTCCGCATTCGCGAGGGTTGTCACAATTTTCGTCTGAGTTTATTCTATCGCATACAAGCACGCTTAAACGTCTTCCATTCCTCCTCATATTTTGCGTGAACGCTTTAGCTAACCTCTTGAACGGTCGTTATGATTTTCGGGACATTTTTGTTCCGAGATTCTGAAATCTGAAAACCGTGTAATACATTTTAATTTCAGACGTTCGGATGGTCGTGCCAGATTGCATTTCTTTTTCTCTTAGTTTTAATGCCATATGTCCGGGGTCGCTTCAGGAGTTACCCTATTCGATTTTAGTATATAATAACATCTACTAATCCTTTTTTCACGATTATCCAAGTTTCGACCGAGGCTGCTTTATCGTATACCGGCATCCTCAAACGTCCTTCATTGCACCTCAAATTTTGCGTGAGCCCTTTATCTAACCTCTTGAACGGTCAATGTGATTTTCGGTCATATTTGTTTCGGGATTCTCATATACTAAAACCGTGTATAATACACTTTAATTTGAGCCGTTCGGCTGGTCGTGCAAGATTGCGTTTTTTTTTCTCCCAGTTTTATTGTCATATGATCAGGGCCGATTCAGGAGTTACCCTATTCTGTTTTAGTATATAATAACATCTATGAATATGTTTTTCACGATTATCCTAGTTTCGTATGAGATTGCTTTATCGTATTCTGGCGCCCTCGAGGAAACTTCCTTCATTGCACCTCAATTATTGCATTGACGCTTTATTTAACCCAATTAACTGTCCATTTGATTTTCAGACATTAATATTCCATGGCCCTGAAATCTCAAAAACCGTGTAAAGTTTCAATTTGAGTCGTTTGGGTGGTCGTCCCGGATTGTGATTCTTTTACTCTCGGATTTTCCACCACATATTCGCGGACGATTAAGGAGTTACCTTATTCGATTTTTGCAACAAATAATAAATTAGTTCGTTTTTCACGATAATCCATGTTTCGCACGAGCTTGCTTTATCGAATCCCAGGATCCTCAAACCATTTCTATTGCCCCTCAAGTTTTGCGTGACGCTTTTTTTAACCTAGTGAATGGTCTTTGTGATTTTTCAGACATATTTTTGTTTATAGTATTTGAAATCCCAATAACTGTGTATTACACACTTCAATTTGAGCCGTTCTGGTGGTCATGACGAACCACGTTTCTTTTTCTCCCGATTTTATGCCATATGTCCGGGGTCCTTTCAGGAGTTAACCTATTTGATTTCAACACTAAATAACGAGTATTAATCTATTTTTCACGATTATTTAGTTTTCGCCCGAGTATGTTTTATCGCGGACCGATACCGTCCTGCTTAAATATCATTCATGCCTCCTCAAGTTTTGTGAGAACGCTTTATCTAACCTGTTAAACAGTCCATGTGAATTTCGGACATTTTTCGAAATCCCGAAAACCGTGTATTATATACTTTAATTTGAGTTGTTGGGTGGTCGCAAAGGACCACATTTCTTTTTTCTCTCGGTTTTTCTGCCATATGGTCGAGGTCGCTTCATGAGTTCGTTTATAATATTTAATAACATCTATTAATCTGTTTTTCACGATTATCCTAGTTTCCCCTAGGCTTCTTTATCGTATACCTACACCCTCAAACGTCACTCATTGCACCTTTAATATTGCGTTGGTGTTTTATTTAACCCAATGAACCGTCCATTTGATTTTCAGACACTTGTATTCCGGCCCCTGAAATTTGAAACCCATGTATAATTTCAATTTGAGCCGTTCAGGGGGTCGGGCCTGATTGTATTTCTTTTTATCTCAGATTTTTCACCACATATCTGCTAACGATTCAGAAGATACCCTATTGGACTTCAGCACCAACTAATAAGTATTAATCCATTTTTCACGATTATCCGAGTTTTGCACGAACCTGCTTTACCGAATATCATCACCCTTAAAATTTCTCCATTGCCCCTCAAATTTTTGTAGGACGCTTTTTTTAACCTGTTGAATGGTCTGTGTAATTTTCAGACATAATATTTTTTTCAGGTCATTGAAATCCTGAAATCCCGAAAACCGTGTATAATTTCAATTTGAGTCGTTCGGGTAGTCGTGTCGGATTGTGTTTCTTTTTCTCTTAGATTTTCGATCATATATATATGCGCGGACGTTTCGGAAGTTACCCTTTTCAATTTCAACGCCAAAAAATAAGTATTAATCGGTTATCTGAATTTCGCACGAGCCTTCTTTATCGAATACCAACACCCTCGAACGTTTTCCATTGCACCTCAAATTTTGCGGGGCGCTTTTTTTAACCGGATGAATGGTCAGTGTGATTTTCCGACATATTTTTGTTGCTGGTCTTTGTAGTCCCAAAAACCGTGTATTATATACTTTGAGCCGTTTTGGTGGTTGTGACGAACTATGTTTCTTTTTCTCCCGGTTTTTTGGCATATGTCTGTGGTAGTTTCAAGAGTTTAATTATTCAATTTCAACACCAAATAATGAGTATTAATATGTTTTTCACGATTATCTGATTTTCTCCCGAGTCTGTTTTATCGCATACTGGCACGCTTAAATGTCATTCATTCCTCCTCAAATTTTGCGTGAACGCTTTATCTAACCAGTTGAACGGTCCATGTGATTTTGGAACATTTTTTTTCCGACATTCTGAAATCCCAAAAACCGTGTACTATACACTTTAATTTGAGCCGTTCGGGTAGTCGTGCCGGATTGCGTTTTTTTTTCTCGAATTTTTTTACCATATATTCACGGACGATTCAAGAGTTACCCTATTTGACTTCAGCACCAATTAACAAGTATAATTCCATTTTTCACGATTATTCGAGTTCCGCACGACTCTGTTTTATCGTTCACCGACACTTTTCAAATGTTTCCATTGCACCTCAAATTTTGCGCGGATGCTTTTATTTTTACGTGATGAATGGTTTGTGTGATTTTCTGACATATTTTTGTTTATGGTCTTTGAAATCTCGAAAACCGTTCAATTTGAGTCGTTCGGGTGGTCATGACCCATGACGAACCACGTTTCTTTTTCTCCTCGTTTTTCTGCCATATTTTCGGGGTCGTTTCGGGAGTTAACCTATTCGATTTCAGCACCAAATAACAAGTATTAATCTGTGTCTCACAATTATCTAAGTTTCGCTCTAGACTGCTTTATCGCATACCGGCACTCTCAAATATCCTCCTTTACTCCTCAAATTTTGTAAGGACGCTTTATTTAATTTGATGAAGAGTCCATGTGATTTTCAAACATTTTTGTTCTGGGCCGTGAAATCCTGAAAAACGTGTATTATTTACTTTAATTTGAGCCGTTTGGGCGGTCGTGTTGGACCATGTTTCTTTTTCTCCCGGCCTTTCTGCCATAAGTTCGAGGCCATATCAGGATTTACCCTACTCGATTTCAGCACCAAATAACAAGTGTTAATCTGTTTTTCACGATTATCCGAGTTTGCTCGATGCTTTATCGCATACGGTCCAAACAAATCAAGAATCACATTACTACATTAGTATGTCACACTAATATGTCAGGTGAAGAGAAAATTCTATAAACCTAGCGAAATCAAAAGATGAAGCGAACATACATTTTGAACTCAACTGACAAGTGCAAGAAACATTATTCAAAATCTATCCCAAATTCCCGGGGAGTTACACATTTGAGTAACTATAAGTAGGGCTGAGCAAAAATATACGATACGGTTTTATTATACGTATCCGATACGATATACGGTTTCAATTATACGGATTTCCGTATATCCGATACGAATTTCCGTATATACGATACGGTTTATAAAAAACCGTATCGGATACGTATCGGCAAAATTTGAAACCGGATATACGGTTTCCGATACGGTTCCTATTTTTAATATAAAATATAAAAATAAAATCATAAAACCACTAAACGTCGAGTTTGTCCGTGACTCAATCGTATTACTTGTATACATTTTTAAGTTATTTATTCTTAAAATATGTGATATTCTTTTAAATTATTAAGAAAAATCATAAAATCACAAAAAAAGTAAAAATAAGACATAAAATTTTACATAATTAAATGAAAAACCGGATACCGGATATACGGTTTCCGGATATACGGAAAAACCGGATATACGGTTTCCGGATATACGGAAAATCCGTATCGGATAAGGATACTCAAAATTGAGTTTTTTAAAACCGGATATCCGATACGGTTTTGAAAACCGTATCGGATATCCGGTTTTGCTCACCCCTAACTATAAGAGCGTTCATTATTTGTTGAAACTTGATCACTCCACCGGATGAACCATATAGCCAAGAGAAAGACAAAAACTCAAATAAGATTGTATGTATATATATGCACACCCTTAGTCGTCCCTTATAAGATACCTCATTTTAGATACGTCTATACTTAGTGACTACCCAGACAACCCGAGCCTAGTCTCGAGCTGAAATGAATATGAAAGTAATCGAGAGGATTCAATGACTTCAACTTCAATGCTCTGCAAAGGATCCTTCCAAATCTCAACTTCTCATGATCAACAGCCAAAAAAACAGGAAATTAGGGTTTCAAGGCGCTGAAGGGACCGTACTAGAGATTAAACACTTGACACTGCCTACAATGAGTATAAAACCCCAAATGAAAAGCCTATAGTCCCATTACTCAGTCCCTGAGGCCAACAACAATGGTTACTTAACATAACCAGCTTTAAGATTTGTATACATATCATCGGACCGAGATCCTTAGCATGAATTACCAATGCATCTTACAAATATGCTCATATCACTGAGGTATCCAAGTGTGTATGACTCGGTAAATCGGCAAGGCAAGTACACTCATTCCAGCTAGGGTCAAATATAGAACTTAGCTTAGCACCTATATTTACAATCCATATAAACAAGACGACCAACAAGTTTTGAGACACATACAAGTGTACTCTTCGAGACACATATAAGTGTACTCGGATCCAAAGCAGGAATTGCGGAGATAATGGTCGTAGAGGGCATAGGAGAGTCCATCTAGAAACCGGATCGCTATGAATTGGGCCAATTCTGATTCAGGTCATTCAGGGTATGTTCAAATTTTGTTTGGTCATTCAGATTCGAGTAAGTTACGAGTGTATTTGGTCATACAACAACTACTACAACCATAGAACCATGCAATATAGCATACCTTAGCAGCCGAATTCTGTAAATTAGTTGTAATTGACAGCACATCAGGTGGCAACACCATAACAGTCCATCCAGAAAGGTCACAAGCGAAGATTCTGTAGAATTCCAATCGCGTGTTTCAAGCAGCTTTAACTCACTGAGTTTGTATGGCGGGCCAGTATTATTAACACAGCTCAGTTGGTCCTCTTCTACCTCAATCTACATGGATACAAACATAATCTTTATTAGTTTCATCCAAAGTTACATTACTAGGTAAGAGCGCGTGAACCACAATAAAAGTACACAACCACGAAACAACTACGATAACTCATTTGGACATAGGACAAGTAAACATAATAACTAAATCATGAAACAGGCATACATTCATACAATCTCTAGAGATTTGAATAACTTTGTATCAATGAGAAACTGTTTTAGCTCAACAAATCAATCCGTGGTTAAAACATAAAACATGAATGGACTGAATTGAGCATTACAACGATCAGGCACTCTGATTAAAGACAAGGAGGTCTCCCCTTTACAATTGTACGAAAACTCAAGCAGGTTAGGGGTGTCGAGTGTAACCTCCGTCAACTCTAAGTCGTCTGCATCTGAAAACTCAACATTCATGAAGTCTGGGAATCCTGAATTTGAAAATCCTTTAATGATAGGCTTGAGATCTTAACGTATTTCAGCCTTACGCATGAATTTAATACTAACAATGTCATCTGTAATAGCCGCACAGCTGATCTCTACCGTCTTCAAGTGTTTCAAGGCCGTCACATTCACATTCCATGTCCATGACAAATTCACACCAAGACTACAGAAAAACAAACTTTTGAAGTGGAGGATGTGATTTTCCCACCAAATTTTCTCAACAAATTTTGCCTATGTTGGTAGGGAAATAATTTGGCTTGGAGGAGGAAATAATTCACCTTCATTTTGCTAACCAAACAATGGATTTCTCACCCCTCCGTTTACCTCCCTTTCCTTTCCCTCAAATTCCTCCTATCCAAACACACTCGTAAAGTAGACACTCTCTGCTCCATGACGGGCGCGGACCAATCTCATGTGCGAATCTAACATGGTATCACAGCCCAAAGATTTATTCCTGGGTTCCGGGACGAAGACGGGTCTGAAAAAACGACGACATTCCCGTCCAGCAAAAAAAAGTTTTAGTAAAAAATGGGGCATTATTTGGCGGGTCCGAAAAGCAACGACAATCCCGTCACGCAAAACAGGTTCGAAGAGAATTGCGCTCCTGTCCATCGATCGTAAAAGGAGATCTTACATGTGAGTGGGCATGTGAAGATATCACATGTAGATCTCCCACATTGGAAGAATACGAGAGAGTTGTCTAGTATTATACTTAAACAAGTATGGTTTCGGTTTTACATTTTTAAAATCATATACCGCATCAAACCGAAATAAAGAGGCTCTGAATTTTTGAGCTGGCCCAATAACCATAGGCTCTGTTTGGCATGATAAATTTTCTAGCTTTTTTACAAGGGTAGCTTATTTGACTAAATTCAGTTACCTTAGTTTTTTTGTCGGTGTTTGACAAGTAATAAGCTACCTGAAACGAAAAGCTACACGGGGTAGCATTTGAAAAATAAGCTACATATAATTTATGTCATTTACTAAAAATCAACTACTTTTTTAGCTTGTTTGCCAATTAGCTACCTTATCACTTTCTAATTTCCAGATAACTTTTGAGTTAGTTTGGCCAAACAGAGCCACAATCCTCTTCACGCCTCAAGGACTGATTTCATTCACTCCTCTCCTCTGCCGCTCACATTTCCAGGTGTCGTCGTCTACTCCGCGTTTCCAAACGCCTTCATCTAGGCGTCATTTGCAGCCTTCTCTTTTAAAGTGAATGTGTAGATGATATTGTTAATGACTTGAATCATTTTTTATTTTTGCAAGTATGAACATCAGATTTATTATCGGGTTTCTTAGGTAAAGGTTTAGGTGGTTTGGGCCCTGTCAAATTTTGCTAGCTCCAATTACCGTTTACCAATACAGTCGCAGTCGGCTGTCAACTCCCAACGACCAAAACAAGGAGCAGTAAGTACTTTCAACTTCAATGCGTTTCAAGGGATGCTTCCACCGTTTCATTTCTCCTCCGGTATTTCCATAAGGGTACGAAACCAAGACCACCTAACAAATAGCAGACTTGCACAGTACCAAGTGAAAGATAGGTACCCTTTGATCCGACATTTTTCAAGCAATCACAAATCAATTCAACAATGAGGTTACGGTCTTAAGTTGATCCGATCATATTACATAACAAAACTCAAATCTGTTTAACAAAGTACAGATGTCTGAAAATCTGAAATAATGACCAAGAAGAGCGTCCAAATAAGAAAACAGAGTTATTGTACCAATATAAAGTTTTGTCCTTCAACATAAAGGCAATCTATTGTATAAGTTATAACTTGGTGCCACTCTTATATGGTCCATCAAACTGCAAGCTGCATTTGAAGCCGGAGGGAGTTGCCGTTTACCAATACAGTTTTAGTCGAAGATCAAGGCGGCACAAAGAAGGACAGTCATTAGTAGCGCCTTCAATTTCCATACGTTTCAAGGGATGCTTCCAGTTTCTCACCTTCTGCTGCAGTAATTTCAGCAAAGTCTGCAATAGCAGCAATATTCAAATAATGCGACATTAGTGAGACAGTGGCGTAGCTAAATAAATATGGGGTGTGGGATCTTAGATGACATCCGATACAATATATCCAAATCAGTATATATTCAGCACATATTCGCTGTCTTTGGTCTTGCCATACACCTAACTTGCCTCTGGGCCAAATGCCCTTTGTGATCCTTCTACTCAAGCCTGTTTCTTTTAGTAAGAATATGGAGTAATTCCAGTCGTGGTTTAAAATCTCGACTGAGACATATCATATTGCTCGAGACATATCGGTAATTGAGGCGGCAGATACGAGATATCCGGAGAAGTATCGAGTAAAGAAAAAATAGATAAATATCGGCGAGACAACCGATATAGTATATCGGCTAACTTGGCCCGAGATTAATGAGTTAAAACTTGCACAAGCCAATTTTTTCAATGAAAAGCTTCTTAGAAATTGTATAGCCTATAAGATTGGAAGGTGTTAATTGTATTGAATGTTTAATCACAAAGGAAGCTAGGCTACTTATACAGGATTTGCATGTTTAATTTAGGCTAGTAGTATATGGAGCCTTGTACAAGAATGATATTTCCTCTAATTACATTATATTATGGTGTTTATTTGAGTAAATGATTATGTGCATGATTCTAGGGTGATACTTGCTGCTTGTGACAATATTTGCTACGATATGGAGGGTGGTGAAGATATATTGTTAATACGCCCCCGCAAGACGGACGTCGGGTTGAGGAGTCCAATCTTGTCTCGTAGTTCATAAAAGCGATGCTTTGGGAGTGGCTTAGTAAGTGCGTCAGCTAGTTGATCTTTACTTGCAACGTGTTGTATACGAATGTGGCCAAGTTGTAGCTGCTCGCGGACAAAGTGAAATGAGAGTCTCATGTGTTTCATTCGGGAGTGAAAAACCGGATTCTTGGCATAGAGAGTAGCGGACATGTTGTCACAGTATAAGGCGGGTGGTTTGGTGATGGTGATGTGAAGCTCGGTTAGGAGATTACGGAGCCAAAGGGTTTCAGTGGTGACTGCTGCAACAGCGCGAAATTCGGCCTCGGTGGTGGAGAGAGCAAGTCCGCGTTGTTTCTTCGATGACAAGGAGATGGGATTGTGGCCGAGGTAGATTATGTAGCCAGTCGTGGAGAGATAGTTGTCTTTGTCACCTGCAAAATCAGCGTCGCAGAAGGCATGTAGGCACATAGGTGAGTTGCGATGAAGTTGAATGCCAAATGGTTGTGTGCCTTGGAGGTAGCGGAGTAACCGCTTGAGAGCGGACCAGTAAGTGAGAGTGGGATGGTGAAGGAACTTATCAAGTCTGTTGACGGTGAATGCTATGTCAGGTCGCGTAAGGGAAAGGTATTGAAGGCTGCCTACTATAGCACGATAATCCGAGTGGTTGTGAATGGGTTTGTTGTCTTCTCGAGTAAGGTGACTCTCGGTTGCCATTTGTGTGGTATTGGGTTTGGCTTCGGACATGTTGTATTTGAGGAGGAGATCGTGGATATATTTGGATATATTTGGATTGATTTAGATGAAGTCCTACACTATTAGGTGTGACTTCTATACCTAAGAAGTAAGAGAGTGGTCCAAGGCCTTTAATTGAGAATCGGTTTGCTAGGTGGTTGATAAATTGTTGTAGATGGTGATGATTTGGACCTGTGATGATAATATCATCGACATAAACAAGCATGTATATACATGTTTCCGTTGTTTTGAGAATGAATAGGGATTGGTCTGAAAGTGACTGTTTGAAGCCGTAGGTGATAAGATAGGTTTTGAGCTCGGTATGTCAAGCTGTGGGGGCTTGTTTTAAGCCATAGATTGCTTTATGTAATTTGCGTACATAGTTAGGTTTTGAATCGTCAATGAAGCCTTGTGGTTGGGCCATATAGACATCATCGGTTAGTGTGCCTGGTAGAAAGGCGTTGTTGACATCAAGTTGACGAAGAGCCCATGAGAGAGTGACTGCGAGGGAGAGTACTAGCCGAACAGTGGTGGGTTTGACCACTGGGCTAAACGTTTCAGTATAATCAATGCCAGGGCGTTGATGAAAACCTTTAGCTACTAGGCGAGCTTTGTGTTGTTTGAGAGAGCCACCGGGATTGTATGTTATACGATAGGCCCATTTGCATCCAATTATATTTTGAGAGGGTTGAGGAGCAACTAGGGACCATGTGTTGTTACGGTTGAGGGCATCAAATTCGTCTTGCATAGCGAGACGCCATTGAGGGCTAATGAGTGCTTGTTTGACTGTTTTGGGTAGAGAGGTGGATGTAGCGGAAGCATGTGCAATATTTGCATATTTTGGATTGGGTACGCGAATGTTGTGATCAAGACGGGTTGTGACTGTTCGTGGAGGGGGAGGAGGTCGTTTGGATGGGGCTGGAGTGGGGTCCGATTGTGGAGAAGTAGTGATTGCGATGGTTTCGGTTGGCGAGTGAGCCGAGTTGAGTTGTGTGGGTGGTGTTCGCTGAGTGTAGACTTGAGTAATGGGAGGTCGAGTTGGATGGGTTGTGGGTGTAGTAGTGGCGGTAGGAGTGATAGGTTGGGATGGGATAATGGGTAGGATGATAGAACACCATTCATCGGGTGTGGTGTTCTTGGAGGTGGGAGAGGCATTGGTTAGAAGACGATGATACGGGAATTCATCTTCGATGAATTTAACGTGTCTTGAGGTGAATAGACGATTTGTTTTGGGTTCAAGACAATGAAAGGCACTTTGGGTAGATGAATATCCTACGAAGATACATGGTGTGGACCGATACTCGAGCTTATGTTTTGTATAGGGACGTAACCAAGGGTAGCATAGACATCCAAAGTTATGTAGTTTGGTGTAGGTGGGTTGTAAATTATGCAATTTGAAGTATGGGGTGAGATTATTAAAGGTGGTGGTGGGAAGGCGGTTTATTAAATATGTGGCCGTACTAAAGGCAAACGGCCAAAGGGTGGTGGGTAGGTGAGCATGGGCTAGTAAGGCAAGTTCTGTTTCGACAATGTGGCATTATCAAGGAGATGATGGGTTAGTTTTTGAAATTCACCTCCGTTATCGGAAAAAAATCGTCGAATTGGTTTTTTAAAAAAACTTCAACTAGTGCTTTGAATCTAATGAATACTTGAGTTGTGTCGGACTTTTGTTTAAGCGGGAATAGCCATATATATTTACTGTAGTGATCTACAAAAACTACGTAGTACTTATATTTTTCACGTGAGAGTACGGGACTAGTCCATAAGTCCGAGAATATGAGGTCAAGTGGTTCGTTTGTTTTAAATGACGAGGTAGCAAACGGTAGTTTGGTGCTTTTGCTGATTAAACAAGAATCGCAATAAGAGAAGTTCTTTAAATTAAAAGGTAGAGTTTTATTAATTGTTCTCATTACATCATAAGTAGGGTGTCCTAATTTGTGATGCCACGAGATCGGAGCGGGTTCGGGTTGTGTTGAGTAGACGGTTTTGTGCGACAGACTCAGCTCGCAAATGTTGTTCTTAACGTGGCCCTGAAGAAGGGTTGCTCCCGTCGTTATTTCCTTAACAAAAAAATTAGAAGATGAGAAAATAACGTAAGCATGGTTATCATTGCATAATTGCGAGATTGAAATAATATTCCGAGAAATTTTTGGAACATGTAAAACGTTTGATAATTTAATTGAAGAGAAGGGCAAGGTCAATGAACCTATGTTGACAATGTCGAGACCGGAGCCATCCCCAATGAGAAGATCGTCACTGCCGAGGTATGGTGAGTGGAGAGCGAGTGTGTCTATGTCGTAAGTGACATGGTGCGAGGCGCCACTGTCAAGCAAATAGTCCGGGTTTGGTGTTGACAGCCCCTGGGTTGTGGCGGTATTAGCCTGTGGTGCGGGTAGATGCTGGCGGTTTGGTGGTGGAGGGAAGATGATGTTGGGGAATAGTTTGCGGAGCAGGGACAGTCGGCAATGACATGTCCCACCTGCCGGCACCATTGGCATCTTCCTTTGAATGGCAGTGGATTCGGACTGGTGGAGGAATATGGGTGAGTATGAGACAGGTTGAAGGCTGGGGTATGGTTGGTGGTGTTACGGTAACTGCCTCGATTGTGGCCGTTGTTTCGGTAATGGAGATTAGCAGTGGGTTGGAATGGGTCATTTGTCGGGTTTTGTTTTAGGAGTAGTTCATGTTGGAGCAACTTCTCATGAAGTGCTTCAAACGAGATTAGCGTGTCGCGGGCTCGAATTGCGTCTATCACGGGTTTGAAGAGATTATAATCAAGTCCTTTAAGAACTTTTGATATAATGTCTTCGGGATCTAAGATTTTTCCCATTAGTGCTAATTGATCGATGCACGCTTTGATAGCATACATATACTCGGTGATGGATTGGTCACTGGTTTTGAGAATCGAATCGAGTCGATCCTTGAGTTGGAGTATGTGGGTGGGGGATGGATTGGCATAGATTTGAGCAAGTACGTCCCACGCCTCTTTCGAGGTGGTTGCGCGGACAATTAAAGCTTGTATAGTGGTTGATAAGGTGCCCATGAGGGCTCCTAGGATTAGGCCGTCTTGTTTGAGCCATGTGTGGTAAGCGGGATTTGGTTGGTCAGTTTTGTCGGCAGTGGTAATTGTGGGTGACGGTTGTTGGTGGGTTCCATCGAGGAAGCCAAGGAGGCTAAACCCGAATAGGATGTGTGTTAATTGAAATCGCCACGATGTGCAGTTGAGCGAGGTGAGTTTGACGCAATGGTTTAGATTGATGGATTGAAGAGGGTTAGAGGACTCGTGTGGGTTGGGAACGGTGTTGTCGGTGTTTGTCATGATGGGTTGTTGTGAAAGGTTGACGGTGGGTGTGTGTCGGCGTTTGAAGGTTGCGGATCGTGGGTAGAGGTCAAGGATGGTTGATGCGTTGAATCGTTTTTGGCTTTTGGATACCATAATAGATGAACCATTTCAACCAAAACCTTAAGGTGATGCTTGATGCCCATATATTATAGTTATATTCTATTATGCCCCCTCACTCGAATGCCCATTAGGCTTGAAGAGTGGTTGGTTAGTGCACAGGCCCCCCATACCATGTGCCAGGTTTTCCCACTTTGTGAGGTTGTGAGATATTGGGGGCTGTCAGGGTTTGAACATGTGACCTTCGGTCACTCTGTCTCTGATACCATGATAGATTGGAAGGTGTTAATTGTATTGAATGTTTAATCACAAAGGAAGCTAGGCTACTTATACAGGATTTACATGTTTAATTTAGGCTAGTATATGGAGCCTTGTACAAGAATGATATTTCCTCTAATTACATTATATTATGGTGTTTATTTGAGTAAATGATTATGTGCATGATTCTAGGGTGATACTTTCTTGCTTGTGACGATATTTGCTAAGATATGGAGGGTGGTGAAGATATATTGTTAATATAGCCTTGGTCAAATTGTTTATTCTAGATAAAATTAATCTTAACTTTATATGAAATAGCCAATAGATAAAATAAAGGGTTATTTAATAAGAGTACTCTATTATGGGGGTACTTCTCAAAATACTCCAAGCTTTAGTTTAACTACCAATAAAACCATCAATTATACCCTTCACTTATATTAGAATTAGTTGACCGCTTACCTGCTAAGCAGATGAACAATTATTTTTACACCATTTTAGCCCCTTTTCTTTTTCCTGTAAAATACCTCTTCTAAGTTCTAACCCATTGATGTCAATATGATCACCAATTCACCACTAAGTCCATAACCACCAACTATATACCATTCTTGATGCAAAGTGTGTGTACCAAGAGTGGAAGACACAAATCGGTCTGGCCAACGCTACCAAAGCACGATGTCAGCCAACAAACTCATAACCTGAAGAAGCCGATCACGACATTGGTCATCAACTGACAGCTGTGCAAACCGGTGTTATGACGCTGGTCTCCGATGAGGTCCACACATCATAAATCAAACGGGGATGTGACGGTAGCAAGGAGAAGAAGAGAATGAGGGTAAAATGACAGCGTCTTCGGAATTAAAAGTAGAGGAAATTGAAAAGGAGGGTATTATATCTACTGATTCTTGTTCTTCAGATTGTAAAGACATTTTCGGTATAAATTAACAACTTTGCACTAATTATTTCACGTAATCACCTCTAAGTTTATCTTCTTCTTCAAGTTGTTCAACAATGGCAAGTAGGTTTAGTGTAATTTGATCGACTTTGAAGAGGATTTTATTAACCCAGATGAAGAAATTACAATACCTCAAGTGGGTATAAATCCATTTCCTCAAATTCTAGAATTACACTATTTTTTTAGACTAGAATTACACTTATATCGTTCAATTAAAAATGTGAAAAATTGATTAATTAAATAGATTGAAATTTAGAAAACAGGGGCTCTTAAAATGTGGATGAGAGATCTGCGAAAAGGATTAAAGGTAAATGAATACGGAAAGGAGGAAGATGAAGATTGATAGAAGTAAAAAAAAATTGGGCCCGTCGCTCATATTATCTGCTACAACAAGTTAAAAAAAAAAAAAGTAAATTATCAATTACACCCTTTTATAACACACATTTTCAAATTTACTCCCTTTAAAAAAATAGTTTACAAATTACACCCATAACTTTGTTAAAGTTTAAATATTGCTACCAAATCCCTATATATGTGTTTTTATGACAAAAATGCCCCTACTTTGAGATTTCATTACTTTCACAAATTACTCTCACATTATCCCAATTGTTTACCCTCAACCAACCACCTGACTCCACCGCCAACCACCACAATCACCCACCTTAACTATACCATCGAACTTGCAGAGATCCATTGATATAAAATTAAAATTGATATTTTAAAAAAGCGACGTCCATCTCAGAAGCAACATTATTATATTTGCTCATTTCTTGAATATGGTGAATCACATCAAAAATGGTAGAAAAATGAAAGCAAAAAAAAGGAGAGAGAATTAGAGTAAACATTAACTTAATTAATCAGTGAGTATTTGGGGTTAGGGTTCTTGAAAAGTGAGATTGAACAATCTGAAGGTAGATGTGAATTAGAGAATTAAGGTTGATTTGGGGTGTACTGTTTAAAGAATTGGGTGCCGAAAGTCGGTGGTGGTTGGTGGTTTAGTGGGGCGAGTTCTATGGTGGGGTAAGAGTGGGTGGTTGTGGTGGTTGACGATAGAGCCAGGTGGTGGTCGATGGTTGAAGCGTGGGTAGTTACTAATATGTGAAATAATATAATTAAGGGCATTTTTGTCATAAAAACAAAGAAATAGGGGATTGCGAGCAATTTCTAAACATTGGGAATATTATGGGTGTAATTTTTAAACTTCTTTTTAAAAGGGAGTAAGTTTGAAAAAGTGTGTTATAATAGGGAGTAATTGATAATTTACTCTTAAAAAAACACTAATTCTGTTTATAGAAAAGAGGTGTAATTGTTTGTTTTATTGGTGGTTAAAATATAATTTAGAGTATTTTGAAAAGCACCCACATAGTTTAGAGTATTCTCATTAAATAACCCTAAAAAAAATCTACAAAAGTTTGTCACCGGCTATAGCGGGGCGGCCGAGTCGAGGAAGATTTCGCGACAACGTTTCCGCGATCGCAATCGATACCGCAATTTTAAATCATGTTCCAGTAGACGGAGAAGCTATTAGAACATGCACAACATGACGCAAAAACTATGAGTACCTATGTTCGTCACAGTAACATAAATCATTGAAATCAACATACAAAGGACAAGATCACAATACATTATATGAAGAAAGTTGGCAGTAAAATGAAGATAAGCATATACCCGGGTAAAAGTGTTGTCAGATAGTAAAGTAACCGTTAAAGATAGAATATCAGGGCGGCACCATAGCAAGCCATCTATGACAGCTCCACATGAAGACTCGTCGAGTATCGGAGAATTCCATCCTAAAGACAGATGCAGCTCTTCGACATCACAAGGTGATCCGTCATCAATCATGTAAAGTTGGTCTTTGTCGAATTCAATCTTTAAATTCAAGATAAAGATCAATCAGTAAATCTGTTTCACTTATAGTCCAGCATAGCAAGTAAAAAGTGTGCCTAGTATTCAGTTTACATCACAGCTCGAGTGCTCCACACTAAAGCCTTGAACTTTATCAAAAAGTCCACTTAATGTTTACAACAGACCTCAGTCTCAAACCCCATTTCTGTTACAGACCTCAGTCCCAAACCCCATTTCTGTTTTACCCTCTCCATCAAAAATTATTTTTTGTTGAGCCAAGGTGGCACTAATGACTGGATCCAATTTGAACCTAACCAAATCTCTCTCTCGGGCCCGAAAAGTACTGTTTGAAGAATTAAAGCGAATTTATCCAATTCTTAACTTTAATAATCACCTGCACCTAGACCTGGCAACCGGGTGAGGTTTGGGCCAAGTCATTTTCAGGACGTACGAAATCCAGAACGGGTTGGGCCAATTTGGATTTGTTCTCGGCTCAGTCATTATCAAGTAATTTAGGGATACGAGCACTTTCCAACAATAAACATTAGGCTCAGGTTATATAAGGTCAGGTCAATTCGGGTTCGGTGACTCAAGATCTGAGTATGGGTGTTGGGTCGGGTCAATTTTGCTGGGGCTACCAGTACCAGGAGCTGAGCCAATTGTACAGTAGTGTCTACTCTTAAGTCAGTGTACTAAGTAAAAAGAAAACACTCTCATTGAAATGCAAACTGAAATTTGCAAACTGAATGTCATATAGCATTTATGGTATTATCTATAGATCATTGGCATTTAAACTTGACAAATAAAAAAAGGATGGCATATGATCATTCCCCAAATAAAAAATACTAAAAAAAAAAGGCTCTCAGTTAATTAGCAATACCTTTGGTGCATCAGCCATAAGAGTAATGGACAAAACCTTGCAGCAGCACTTTGATTTGCAGAGGAGGTTTTTGATTCCGATCAATGTTCCAGTATCAAGATTAGAGATAGTTAGACGAAAATGGGCATCGTATTTGTTATGATTATAGATCATAGACGTAAATAGTAAGCCACCATTATAGCGAAATGTGTTCAGGTTTGGAGCTTGAATCACAAGATTAATCATACCATAACAATCATCAATGTCCAATTCCTTAAGCGTTTGACTTGCAATGTTAACATTTATTGGCATGGTACAAAAGGAAAATTCCATGTTTTCTATGGATGGAAGTTCAGACATTAATTTGTCAAAAAAATCATCAACGATAAGGGCACAACAAATGTGTAATACCCTCAAATTTTTCCTTGAAGCAGGAGCAAGGATAACAGGAAAAGGATCAACTTCTTGGTCACCAAGGTAAGAAAAATGCTGAATACTCGATGTATCCACCTCGACAGTCCCGCCTACAGGTACAGTTTCAGCTACATAGAGGGACTCCAGTCTACTGCAACAAGGAATAGAAATATTTTGAAGGCCGGAGCACATGTCAAGATTCAAAATTTTCAAGGGACATGACATGATAATATCTAGTAGCATATTTTCATCTATATAGACCCTTGTCAACTTCAAAATTCGTAGCGAGATAAGCTTCAGAGTTTCAAAATATGGCATTCTAACCCTAAATAATTTCATACTTATCAATGATTTTGCCATGAACAAAATTGCGGGCAATTCATAAGAGGGGGGACCCTGGGGAAGAACAGAGAGCGTCAATTGCTCAACTTGGTTTCGCAAAGCGATTCTGAGCCATCTATCAATCCTTCCAGCCATCTCTTGATCAATAGTTGGATAATCAAGTCTAAACTTCCTTATAGATAGATTTTTCTCGGAATATCGCCGCATTGTGGTTTCTATGAAATTCACAAGTTTCTCAACAGTTTCGACAGTCCAAGGACCGGCAAAACTTTTGAAAAACTCAGCCAAAGAAACTCCATCAATCTTGGGAACAAAAAACTGAGGACGAAAATCAAGAATTAAGCCAGTGGGCCAAATATGAACCCATCTTTTCGCCAAAATGGTTGTTCGACACGCCTCTTGGGTACCCAGAAAGGAAATGATATGATGGATGATAGAATCCGGCAAATCTGATAACCTATCCATGGAATTCAACTGCCCAGATGTTGTTTTGTTACCATCGACCGCCATAACAACCAAGGAATTTCGTCGAACAGTTTGTGTGAAACTCCCAAACCCTAATGTACTAAGGAAATAGTAGTTTGAACTCTTTGAAGGAGGCGTTACTTAGAGCTGGAGCTAATTACGATGTCACAGATGCTAATAATTACTACTCATAGTTCCATATATATATTTGAGAATCAGATTTCTCTAAAATTTTCCCCCGAAATGCATTTTCTTAAATAAGGAAACTAATGACTAAGTGCATTCACTTAAACACAAATTCTCATTTAAGACGGACACTATCCGTCTTAAGTTTAAAACGGGGGTCAAATACATACCAATCATCCCACTTATTGCCAAGAAAATACCAAAGTTTTGTCTTTATTATCACCATGTTGTAATATTTGACCCGTGTTAAGTTTAAGACGGATACAGCCCATCTTAACCAAGACTTACTATTAAATAAGTAAGCTACTAATGATATTTTATTTCAAGAAACTAATGACTAAGTGCATGATTTAATGTACTCGGCACTGATAAAAATCAGCATACCTTGACAATATTGTTATCAAATGATATGGTACAATTTGTCTCTCTTAAGACGAGCATATCCGTCTTAAGCTTAAAACGAATCAAATAGGTACATGGCACAAAAAGTGTTGTCATCCAGATAAAAGCTTTTGTGCTCCATCAAATGCAAGCTGCATTTGAAGTCTGAAGTAGTTACCGTTTACCAATAGAGTCTTAGTCGAAGATCAAGGTCCCATGAAGAAAATAAGAGGGATCGAGTAGTGCCTTCAATTTCTATGTGTTTCAACTTTCAAGGGATGCTTCCAATATCTTACCTTGTTCTGAAGTATTTCTAGCAAAGTCTGTAAAACCAGCATCACTCAATTTATGCGACTACAGTAGTCGATGGTAGTATAGCTAGAAAATATAATCTTCAAAGTTGACATGAATTTGACAATCAATTTAAACGGAGACACACAAAAGTATCTCTTGTAGACCAAGATGCTATTGACAACTGTAAAGCATGATGTACAAATATGCAGAAAACCACAATGTATATCGTATAGCTATATCAATCACGATGTCATAAATAAGTGAAATCAACACTACATAAAGTAGCAAATCAAGAAACAATATATAATGTACCCTGATAATATTGTTATCAAATGGTATGAAAACAGATAAGGATAGAACATCAGGGCAGCAACACCATAGCAGTCCGTCTATGAGAGCTCTACATGTTGACTATGCAAGAACGGAAGTGAGCTCTTAGACATAACAAGGTGATTAGTTACAAACCATGCTAAGTCGGTCCATACATTCAACACAAGGATCAATCAGTAACAATATGTCAGTTATAGTACAGTACAGAAAGTAGAAGAGTGCCAGAAATATTGAGTTTACACCACAGAACTACAGTAAAGCCTTGAACTTTATCAACTTTTTGAAGTTTAGGGTACACCACTTTCATGTTTAGGGTTACGAACTTCACCCCTGTATCGTTACCCTTTCCGTCAAGTATAAATTTTGTCATTCCCTCCTCCTTTTCAAGCCAAGTTGGAAGGCTCCAACCCAAATCTTTCACTGACCCAATATGGACAATTTAAAAAAGAGTCAAATCCACCCGATTTGAATTAACAGGGTTCCAAATGACACAGGAAACACCTTAAACAACTTATTTGAAACAAGAACCATAATAATAACAACACGGGTGACTCAACCCGAACTCACTTCAATCCTAATAACCTAAACCTGAGCTGGCCCTGAGATGAAATGAGCCAAGTCAATTGCCACATCTACTCTCCACTATATGTTCTTACAAGAGAAAAATAAAAATAAAAAGTAAATAAAACCCTCATAGAAGTAGCATAAAAAGCTCGAAACAATGCTCATAAACCACATCAGACTCAGGACCTTAAGCAGATAATAATGGCAATTAATCCCTCCAGTTTATCACTGTTTGCTGAAGCTAACCATTTACAGCCAAAGTAACCTTTATTCTTCTAATGAGAATGATAACGGAACTCTACTGAGAATGTCTATGGCATTCAGCCATTCATGGCTGTGTATAGAACTTAAAAATTATGGTATTTTACCCTTACATAACAAATAAAACAGGATGGCATATAATCATTCTAAAACAAAAAGCATAATTAATTAGCAATACCTCAGGTACCTCATGTGCATCATTGAGAATGACGGACAAAACCTTGCAGCCCTTTGATTGCCGAAGAAGGTTTTTGATTCTCACCAATGCTCGATTATCAAAATTGGCGATATTTAGATGAAGATAATAGGCATTGTATTTGCTTTGACCGTTGATCCCAGACGAAAGTTGTAAGTCGCCATTATAGCAAAAGGTATCCAGCTTTGGAGCATCAATCACTGCATTAATCAACTCATAACAGTCATGTATGCCCAATTCCTTAAGTGTTTTACTAGCGATTCCAGTCTGCTGCAACAAGGAATTGAAATATTCTGAAGACCGGAGCAGCTATAAAGCCTCGGAATTTTCAAAAGACATGACATAATAATATCTTGCAGCATATTTTCCGTCTATATCGACCTGTCATATCCAAAGATTGTATATAAGACACTCTAACCCTACAAAATGTCACATTTATCAATGATTTTACTAAGAACAAATTCTCGGGCAATCCATACGAGGGTGAACCGTCGGGAATAATGGAGAGCGTTAAGTCGATAACACCTCAACTTGGTTTTGCAAAGCGATTCCAAGCCATCCATCAATCCTTCCATACATCTCTTGATCATTAGTTGTATATTCAAGTCTGAGCTTCCTTATAGATAGAATTTTCTCCAAGTATCGTCGCATTGTCGTTTCGATGAAATTCACAACCCTCTAACAGTTACCGTATTGTAAGGACCTTTTATACTACTCACATACCCATCCACAAAAAACTTCATCTTTTTTAGCAACAAAAAACTGAGGCCTAAAATAGAAAATTAAGCCAGTGAACCAAATATGAGCCCCTATTTTCGACAAAATGCTCGTTCGATACGCTTCTTCGGTACCCAGATAAGAAATAACATGATGGATGATAGAATCAGACAAAGCTAATAATCTCTCCAGTTTATTTAACTGCCCATATTTTGCTTTCTTTCTATCGACTCCCATTTTCACTGAGGAATTTCGTCGAACAGCTGGTGTGCAATCCCCAAAACCTAATTGCTATACCTTTCCTAAGAAAAACAGGGTTTTGTGCAGAAATTGGGGATAAAATTGTTGCCAATTAAAGACTTACGAGATATTCCCGCTAAAATCATATGACTGTTGTGGCACTGAACATGATTTGTGTGGCCTTGTGAGTATTTGTGGCATAAGGTCAATGAAATTGTACTCCATTACTGTTAACGACTTTCTAAAAAAACCTAAAAAGTTACTGTTAATGATGAGCATATTCGTCTTAAATGAAATGTGATGGATGAGACAAGATAAAGTATAGACCTGGCAAACATATTGGGGAGTGTCGGGTTCGTGTTCGTGTTCGTGTCACATGTAAACGCTCGCGAACCCTTTAACCCAAACCCGACGAAATTAAATATCGTATCATCATGTCATGTTTGTGTTGGCCCCCTTACATAAATGGATCATCAAGCCTCAACCGTAACCCGTTAACTCCGGGTCGTGTTTTCGTGTCATGTCTATATTTGGAAAGTGTGAGTATATGTATGTGAGTTAGACTTAAGGATTAAGAAAAATTAGGATTAATTTAGTAAATAAGTCATTTGTGTCGGGTTTGTGTTGTTAACGAGCTCAACCCAAACTCAACCCAATTAATTTCGTGTCATGTTCGTGTTAACTCGCTTACATAAATGCGCCATTAAACCTTAACTCAAACCCGTTAATTTTGTGTTGGGTTCGTGTATGTTTTCGTGTCGTGTCATTGTTTGTCAGCTCTAGATATATGAGTAATCCATAAAATAATTGTTTAATCTTTTTATGTGGTGTGTTATTTGACCCGTCTTTAATTGACAAAGTGAGATTTAGTTTGTATCTACGATATAACTCGTGCATATATTAGGTGTAATTGGTAACCCTTTTCCCAAAACTATTTATTTCATTTGATGAGAAGTATAAATCATTTTACAAAAATCGGATACGATTGTCTAAAATTGGTCAGAAAATAGATTTTATCGGTGAAATACTAAAATGATATGGTGTAAAACTATTAGGAGTTGGAGTTATAGGTGATAAGGAGACGAGACAGCTTGAGCTCGTTTCAGTTAAAGCTCTGACAATGCTCGGCTCGAGCTCGACTCGTAAAGCTCGAGAGCGGCTCCACGAGCCGAGCAAGGCTGAGTTCGTGATCAGTTAAAACTCATACGATGCTCAGCTGAAACTCGGGATCCACTCGAAAAGCTCGAGAGCGGCTCCACAAGCCGAGCAAGGCTGAGTTCATGCTGGACTCTGCTCGTTATCACCCCTACTCGGGTTCCGTCATTCAATTTAAGAAGAATTTCGGATAAAGGTATGCAAATATAATCAAAGAAGAGTTTTGTAAGACACAGCCAGATGAGAAGATCAAGAACAGGAAACATGTACCCCTCCAAGCTATATCTGGAGCTGGCAATCGCATCATTCGCATCAGGTAAAGTCGTAAAGATTTATGTGGTTTGGGTCCGGTCAGATTTTGTTAGCTTTAATTACCGTTTACCGGTAGAGCCGCAGTCGAAGATCATCTCCTCAGGACCAAAATAGAGGAGCAATTAGTACCAACCGATCCAAAAAGTAACAATTTCAATGCAGAAGTGCTACTCAACATAATTTCACCCAATGCAGAAGTGCCTATTTCTTTGATCAGACATGTTTCAAGCAGTCACAAATCAATTCAGCAATAGGTTATGCAGTTACGATGATTAGATCATATTACAAAACAAAACTCGAGTCGGTTTATCAAAAAAATAGCTGAAATAATAACCAAGAGTAACATAGAGGTATTGTAACGAAATCATGTACTGTCCTCCAAATTAAAGGCTATCTAATTAACTTGGTGCCACCCTTTTCTGGTCCATCAAAGTGCAAGCTATTTTTGAAGTCTGAAGTAGTTACTGTTTACCAATACAGTTTTAGTCGAAGATCAAAGTCCAATGGAGAACACGAGCGATTAGCACCATCAATTTCCATACGTTTCAACGGATGCTTCCAATATTTCACATTCTGCTGCAGTATATCCAGCAAATTCTGCAATACCAGACATTCAAATGATGCGACATTAGCCAATCGGTGGTGTAGCTACAAAAATATGGGGTGTGGGATCTCAGATGACATCCAATTCAAGCTATTCTAGGCAAGAACTTTTAGCACGAGATAATATATCCAAATCAGAAATATTTCAGCCATACACCTCTATGCCGCATTTTTTTCCTTTGGACATATCAAGTGCGACCTACATGCAAGGCGGATTAACCACAGACTGTTTATTCCTAAAAAGTAGTCGCTTCATATGATTTTACATTGTCCAAATTGACCATGATGCTTACTTTACGCTTACTTTTAAAAAGCGCTAGGCAGCTAGGCGCACTAAAGTGAAGACAGATCGCAGCTATTGCGAACGGGTTCCTTGTACAAAAAGTACACCTAAGTTGCCTGGAGCCAAATGCCTTTGTGATCCTTCTACTAGTTTTTTTTTAACATATTAAGAATATGGAGTAATTCCAGTAGACGGAGAAATTATTAGAAAATGAACAGCATGATGTAGGTAATGTAAAAAAAACTAAAAGAAATTAACTATGTTTGTCATAATAACATAAATTATCGAAATCAACAGCACACAGGTTAAACAAGATCACAAAAAATTATATAAAGAAAGTAGGCATTAATGAAAATGAGCATACCCTGATGAGAATGACATCAAATTCTAAGGTAATCGATAACGATAGAATATCAGGGCGGCAACACCATAGCAGGCCATCTATGAGATCTCTACATGCAGACTCTCGAAAGTTTGAAGTGGAGCCATTTACATACAGCTTCAGCTCATGGACCTCCCACGGTGATCCGCCTCCGCCATCAATCGTGTTAATTAAATCCTTGTCAAATTCAATCTTCACATTCAAGATGACAATCGATCAGTAAAAAAAGAATTTTCATTTATACTCCAGCATAGCAAGTAAAAGAGTGCCAAAAGTATTCAGTTTACACAGCAGCCAAAAATATTACTCTTATGTTAAATCTTTCCGTCAAAGTCTCAAACACCACTTGCAGTAACAAACCTCAAAGTCTCAAACACCACTTATGTTACTCTTTCCGTCAGAAACAATTTTCTTTGTATCCTCCTTGCTCTTGAGCCAAGGTTGCATTACTGACTTGATTCAATTTGACCCAGCCTAAACATTTCTTGGACCCGAAATGTAAAGTTTAAAGCGAAATTATCTATACCAAGACTGATCCACCGATAACACCTAGAAGCTTATTTGAACCCAAACCTTCATGATCACAACCTGAAAGACCCCACAAAAAAGCACTTGACCCCTAACAACCCAACTATGAGCTACCTGTGCCTAAAATGAGTTGCGCCAATGGTCGTGTCAACTCTCAACTCATTCTATGTAGAGAAAAAACACCCTCATCAAAAGTTTGAAACAATGCTTATAAATCACATTAGACTCCGAAGCTTAGAGAAAAGGCAATTATGACCTTTTGCTCATCACTGCTATTTCTGAATGCATTTCAGAGCACCCATTTTCGCTCTAACTGAAATGCAAACTGATTTTTGCCGGTGAATGTCTTAATAGCAGTCATGGTTTTCTATAAATCATTTAAATCATTGGCATTCAACTAAAATGCAAACTCAACAAGTATTGGTTTGTTTCATTGTGTTAGTATGGACAGCATGAACAAAAGCTCGATTAATTAACCATACCTCAGAGTTGCCCCGACAGAGAAGGATGGACAAAACCATGCAGCAGCATTTTGATTTGCTGATGAGGTTTTTGATTGCGACAAATGCTCCTGTATCAAGATTAGCGATAGATAGACAAAGATGGGCACTGTATTTGTTATGACTATTGGTAAATGACAAAAGTTGTAAGTCACCACAATAGCAAAATGTGTCCAGTTTTGGAGCTTCAATCACAAGATTAATCAGCTTGAAACAATGACGGATGCCCAATTCCTTAAGCGTTTGACTCGCAATATTAACATTTATTGGCATGGTACAACGGCTAAATTCCATGTTTACTATTGACGGAAGTTCAGACACTAATTTGCCAAAGAACTCATCGATGATAAAGACTCTAGAAATGCTTAGTACCCTCAAATTTTTCTTTGAAGCAGGTGCAAGAATAATGGGAAAATGATCACCAAGGTAGGTACAACGCTGAAAACTCGATGTATCCACCTCGACAGTCCCGCCTACAGGTACAGTTTCAGCTACACAGAGGGACTCCAGTCTACTGCAACTAGGAATAGAAATATTTCGAAGCCCAGAGCAGTAGTCAAGGTTCAGCATTTTCAAGGGACATGACTTGATAATATCATTTAGCATATGTTCATCTACGTCGACCACCGATAAATCCAAAGATTGTAGCGACATAAGCTTCAAAATTTCAGAATATGGCATTCTAACACCGCACAATTTCATACTCGTCAATGTTTCTGCCAAGAACGAAATAACGGGCAATTCATAAGAGAGAGGACCATTGGGAGTAACAGAGAGCGACAATTCTTTAACTTTGTTTCGCAAAGCGATTCCAAGCCATCCATCAATCCTCCTACCCATATCTTGCTCAAAAATTAGAGATTCAAGACTGAACTTCCTTATAGATAGATTTTTCTCGGAGTATCGTCGCATTGTTGTTTCTATGAAATTCACAAATCTTTCAATGGCTTCATTACAAGGATCATTCCTATTCCTCAGAAGTTCCTCCATAAGAACTCCATCAGCGTCAGCAACAAAAAACTTAAGACTAAAATCAAGAATTAAACCAGTAGACCAAATATGAGCCCATCTTTTCGACAAAATAGTCGTTCGACACGCCTCGTCAGTACCCATATAAGAAATTATATGATGGATGATACAATCTGGCAAATCTGATAATCTATCCATGGAATTCAACTGCCCATATGTTTCTTTTTCAAAATCAACCACCATTTTCACTGAGGAATTTCGTCAAACAGTTGGTGTGCACCTTCCGAACCCAATTGCTATGCAATTTGATTTGCGTTTCTAATTAGAAAATTAAAGTTTTGGGAGAAAAATTTGAGTAAAAGTGTGATATTACAAGAGTAACGAAAAAATCCCGCCAAAAAATTGGAACGTTAGATGAAAATTCACGCTAAAATGTATTTTTATTTATTTTTTTTGTTTACAAGACCAACTTGTATAAGATCATTTTTTCACGGGTCTAAAACTAGTATTCTTATATGATACGGTTTGAATAGGTTATTGTGTCGCAAACTTATTATGAGCATGTTTGGCCTCACTTTGAGAAATTGTTTTTGTTTTTCAAAAGGAGTTTTTTTATAAGCTAATTCTAGGAAAAATTGGAAGTGTTTGGGTATAATTTTACCACAATGTTTTTCAAAATGAGCTTTCTTAGCTAATCGAATGAAAAATGCAAAAATTATTAATAAAAGTTTATCAAGATGGGTTTCTATTTGTAGAGAATTAAAAAGTACGAACGAAAAAGTATTTATTTTATTTTATTAAAAATTTTATAACATCTAATTTTTTCATTTATGTATTAAAGGTTATAAAAGTACAAGTAGAAACTAGAAGCACCAAATTGGTGCTTCTACTTTTAGGGGCTTAAAAATGATTATGAGCTTTTGAAAAATACTTTTTTACTTACAAAAATTGTGTGTTTGGCCAAGTTTAAGCTTTTAGTGACTAAAAGCACTTTCAAAAACCTGGCCAAACACATACTATGTGTCACGAAGTTAATTCTTTTGTTCAGTTTTAGATAAAAGTTAAGTGAATTTTATTCAAAAATAAAATGTGGTATATTATATTAATGAGAGATCAACAAATAAGTGATTTATACTCTAACAACCATGACCAGTACAAAATTTTATGTAAGGTGACCTTATGCAAGAAGTTTGTTAAAACCATCTTAGGGTAAACAACTTCTCATTTATTTAGGCAGGATACTTGTAAATCGTAAGAAGATGATTTTAAGCCAATAAATTCAAAGTACTAGGGCTTAAAGAGTTTAATTTAAACTATATTCAAGACTACTTATTAGTAAATAAAATTGTAAGAAATTGATTTTATTTATTTATGGCATATAAATAAAAAGAGGATGGTGAGAGATCAATTATTGAGAGTGCAGAACACTATTAGAAGGGAATATTGAGGGGGGAACATTATTAGAAGTAGTACTAGTTTTAAACTCGTGCATAATTGCACGGGATTGAATAATCATCAATTTCATTAAAGGCATAAATAAATAGTTAAAAATGTTATTGAAGTCTTCATTACGTTGCGAACTACGTATCCATTAAAAAAAATATTCAATAATATAAATCGGTTCTAATATTGATCCATAAAAAAACTTTGGCCTATAAAATGGATCTATCTAAAACATTATGAACTCACGGCTTAACCTCACAAATTTAGGGCTCCATATAAAATACTACTAACCCTAGAATATGTTACTCAACACCTATATTATTCCACAATCCGTCGACTCTCAGTTCACATCTCTCATTTTGTTTATAATTAATATTTTGATTTCTTCAATTCACTTTTCTCGCTACTAATGACTGGGTTGAATCAAATCCACAAAAAGTACCAGCAAATTATAAATATAATTACCAACAACGTTTTTGAAGTTATGTAAGTATCCAAGTTCTTATTTTAAATTTTATTTCTTATTGGAAAAAATTAGACTTAATAATATGAAATTAATTTTGATTTTTTACAGGAAAGATTCAAACTAATTTATTGTTTTTTAAATTACATTTTTTTTGTATATTAATTTTAAGAATTTATTTTTCCTATGTTATGTTGCATATTTCTTGTTTGCCCAAGTTTTCTTAGAAATGAGAAATGAAAATACAATGTGAAATTAATTGTTGAGTTTACTTTTATATTAAGAATATATGAAGAGAGAGGATAATTAATTAGGAGAAATGGTTGTGGGGTCCATTTTATTTTTCATTTCCTTAAATCAAGCCGCCAATAAGAAGCAATGAAATGTTATTGCTTTTATATATAGTAGATATAGGGGTTAGGGGATTGTATGGAGTAATTTTGTTCCTACTAAATACGGTCACATTTCATCTTTTGTTGAAGACGGGATAAATGTTATCTATTTAAGACGAAATGTTACCACAACCATTTTCTAAGCTATAACAGATTGTTTTTTATGTGGTCACATTTATCGTTAAAATGGCTACATTGAGCCCGTAATTGATCCGTCTTTAGTGAGAATTTGTGATTTTGGTGTGTGCAATTAAGTTATATTTTGAATAAATCATTTTATTAATAAAAGCTATTCGAACCTTTAGCGAATTTATCAAATTTAAGAAAATATAAGTCGATATAAATCGAATAAATCAATTTCTCTTTTAAAGGAAGATCATTCCACTTATCGTCATGAGTTTTTGCTAAGTCTTCGTCAGGTTATCTTTTGAATCGGTCGGTCCAGTTTTCGAGGTTTTATTTTTGGATGAAGGTGTCTATCGGAATTTGTCGCATCGACTTGTCCAACTTTTTTTGGTGCATTTGACTTGTCGTACTTTTTTTTTTTTACATTTGACTTGGCCAATTATATTTTAATTTTTTGCTCATATAACTTGTCTAATTTTTTTTTGGTACATTTGACTTGTCCAAAATGAAACAAATACTCTTCCTCCAATACTCAAACAAATAATCTTCCTACATTACCTGCCTAATTTTCCAGGTCTTCGTTAAAACAAGCCTGCATTACTCTGTAAACTTCACGTTTGCGTTAATGCACACTACATGTTCGACGGAATTCCCCTCTGAAAATGAAACCCAATTGCAAGGAAACGATATATGGGCAGCTGAATACTGTGGACAGGATCTCAGATTTACCAGATTTTATCCTACATCATATCATTTCTTTTCTGGGTACGGAGGAGGCGTCTAGAACTAGTATCTTGTCGAAAAGATGGGCTCATATTTCGGCTACGAACCCAATTCTTGAGTTTCATTATTATTGTAAGTCGAATATTACGTCCGCAAGGCATTGGCCCCCTAAGGACGTCGATGCAAGATTACTAGAATATATCGATACAAAATTGCAAAGATACGATAAAGATAACTTGCGTATCAGCATGCTCATACTTAAATTTCCAAATAGAGGATTGTTTGATCCTAATGAATTGTTTGGTTACAGAAATGAAGAATTAGAGTTATCGTGCAAATTTGAAGAGTTATCATGCAAAGTTGATGAGTGGATTCGGATAGCTGTGCGCAATCAGGTTGAAATACTTCATCTTGACGGTCCTTCTAACTACCAATTGCCGGAGATTTTGCTCTCTGCAAAATCTCTAAGAGATTTTGATTGTACTGATGTCAAAATACCATACAACAAAGCTATAAATCTTCCATCTCTTCAAATTTTGCTATTATGGGATGTCGATGTAGAGGAACGGATGCTAAATCATATCATCAGTTCGTGCCTGTCGTTGGAAATTTTGGTGGTTATGAATCGCTTGAGCTACAAAACTATTGTCATTCCTTGTAGCAGTCAACTAAAGGAGCTTATTTTAATTGAAGCTTTACATGAAAATGGGACAATCATTCTTGAGACATCGAGTCTTACGTATTTTCATTTCTCATACTTCAAGTTTAATGATCGTTGGCCGATAATGTCAAACCCCGGTTCATTGAGAAATTTGAGGAAACTAGATATCTCTTATCCTGGTATTACAGACGAGTATCTGGGAAAACTACTACCTGAATTAGCCTCATTAGAGATTCTGAAGTTGTCCGAGTGTCATAGGCTGACAACTATCAACATTTCAAGTACTCAGCTAAAGAAGATTTGCTTGAATGACTGTCGGGCTATAGCAGATGTTTTGATTGATGCTCCAAGTTTGACGAAATTCAAATATAAAGGGGCCTTTGATCCTCATCGTGCTATCACGATTTGTAGTCAAACCAGTTGCAATATATCTGTTGACACTGCACCTGATTACCTTGATACTCGAGGATTTGTCCGATTGAAAAAGCTAATGACAGGACTAAGCAGCTGCAATGCTCTGAAAATTTCGCTAACCACTGATCAGGTATTTTATTCTCCATAATTATCTAGAGTATGAATTATGAATGTCTATACGAATTAAACTAATAGATTTTTATGGTTGTAGACTATGAAGTCTGGACGGGATGATATCAGATTTAATGAAGAAGAACTCGGAGATGTTAATCTTGGACCTGATCGTGCTATCCCGATTAGTAGTCATGCCAGTTGCAGTATATCTGTTGACACTACACCTGATTACCATTATACTCAAGTATTTCCCAATTTGCCACCGCTAAGCGCCAATGCTCTGAAAAATTCGCAAAACAATGATCAGGTATTTTATAATTGTTTAGAGTATGATCAATATGAACGAATGTCTATACTAATTGAACTAACTGATTTTTATGGCTGCATACTATGAAGACTGAATGTGATGATATCAGATTTAATGAAGAAGAACTCGGAGATGTTAATCTTGGACCTGATCGTGCTATCCCGATTAGTAGTCAAGCTAGTTGCAGTATATCTGTTGACACTGCACCTGATTACCATTATACTGTAGTTAGAGTATTTCCCAAATTGCCACCGCTAAGTGCCAATGCTCTGAAAATTTCGCAAAACAATGATCAGGTATTTTATGCTCCGTAATTGTTTAGACTCTTTAGAGTATGAAATATGAATGAATGTCTATACTGATTAAACTAACAGATTTTAATGGCTGTATAATATGAAGACTGGATGTGATAATATCAAATTTGATGAAGAAGAACTCGAAGATCTTAATTATTAGAATATAACTATAATATATGGGCCTCAACCATCACCTTAAGGTTTTGGTTGAAGAGTGGTATCAGAGCCAGAGTGACCGAAGGTCACGTGTTCAAACCCTGGCAGCCCCCAATATCTCACAAAATCACCAAGTGGAAAAACCCGCACATGGTATGGGGGGCCTGTGCACAAACCAACCACTCTTCAAGCCCAACGGGCATTCGAGTGAGGGGGCATATTAGAATATAACTATAATATATGGGCCTCAACCATCACCTTAAGGTTTTGGTTGAGATGGTTCATCTATCATTAATCTTGGACCTCCACGCGATATCAGAGTGTTGAAGCTAACCCTCCGTGATTGGAAACTCTCACGCTCATCTATTTCAGCTTTTCTGAATGGTTTATTCTGGACGAGCCACCCTGATATTATTTTTTTCCGAGCTCATTTAACAGACCCTAATTCGATGATACAGGTATGTTCATGTCTTCGCATTCTATCGTTTTCAGGAGCACGACCACTTGATGAAATGTCGAGGGAAGTGGGCTAAATGGCCGATACTACTGGAAGGATTCAGGGGGGGCTGGTTAATCATTCGTTATACTTATTTAATTGAACATCTTTATCTTATATGACATTTCTCGGATGTTTTATCGAAGTGTCTCTCTTATTTATCAACTTGGTTGTGTGTGTTTGCAGATTTTGATGAGTGAAATAGAAAATATGGCAAATTGTTGGAGTCATCCTTTAAAACGGGTTGAGGTTGAAGATGCTAATTGCTCGAATGTACTCGAGCCTAAGACGGTCGATGTAAAGTTGAGGTTGCATTGGTGAATACACGGAGTGCGATTCTTATGCCATACACCCAGGTGTATGGTACTCTCATTTTTTTTTTGGGGGATTATTATTTGGTTAGTTTTTAAAAGTTGCAGTTTAAGTTGAAATGATTTTTTTTTAAATTTTACCATACAAAAAAATTAAAAACTATCACCAATATTACAATTTTCAATTGACATATTCACATGTTTTACTATATATATTGTCTACATATATAATCACCAAAATTTTCTAATTCTCTTATATTAATTTCAAAGTGTATTTACGCATATTCACAAAATTTAATTGGCATAATCATTTGCCAATTATTTTGTGTGAATATATATTCGGTTAAATGAGTATCTCGGAAAAATTCAATCAATGTAATTGTTATTGTTATATATATATTGTAATTTTGTGAATATATTTGTTATATAACATGAATATCTATATTAATTGTGGGAGTGTGGGAGTTTTATTTAAGAATGTGACTTTTAATTTACTTGGATATGTTAATTATTATCACAAATTTTCATTTGTGACGGACCGATCCCTCGCAAGCTTGCGACGGGTCAATTTCCTCTCACAAAGTGCAAGTGGGGGTGCAAGTGGGTGGGAAATGGAGCCCCCCACTTGCACCCCCACTTGCACTTTGTGAGAAAAAATTGACCGGTCTTAAGCTTGCGACGGATCGTCCCGTCGCAAGCAAGACTTGCTGAATTATTATATGAGGTTAACTGGTTAAGTCATTAGCATAACAAAATGCAAGTCTATTTAATAAAGCAAAAGATAGCTGAAATAGTAACGAAGAGGAGCACAGAGCTACTGTAACAAAAAAAAGCATTGTCCTCCAAAATAAAGGCTCTCTAAATATAAATCGTAATTAGTGAGACAGAGTGAGTACTTCGTAAAATAAATATTGGACGTTAATTCAGTAATTGTATAGAGTAATTTTTGACGTAAACCCTTCTTATAAACGAATTTGTCTCAGTAATAATGAATGAGACAGAGTGAGTACTATGTGTCTATACGACTATATCTACGTTTCAGAGGATGCTTAGAATCACAGTAGAAACTAACAGCATACAAGCTTGATAAAGTCACCAATATAATTGAAAATGAGAACCCAGAAATGAAAATCGCCATAAGTAAATATAGATGATAAAAATTTGAGTAATGTAAGAAAGAATGTTTATGATGAACGTAGGTATCTCGATTTTACATCACAATTATTTATAACTTTTACTTATTTATGGTCAACGATAGTCTGATTAATCGCTTTTATCTTTCTTCAACATTGGGACATTGATACGTGACGATGTGATGGGTTGGAGGACTCCGACAATGACCTTCCAACTGAAAACTAAATCGGAAGAAACTCCGCGTCTTAGGAGGATAGGAAGTCTTTCATACGAAATCTGAATTAGATTGAAATCCTTCTTACATAATTACGACAGCAAATCCGTAGCAATTGCACCTCATACACCTAAAAGTAGCAAATGTAATTGTCAATTGAAACTACAATAGCTTGTTTGAACACTCTGCTGGCCTGTCAATATCGACTGTTGAGGCAGGGAGACTCCAGTGTTCACCAATACAATCTGAACTGTACATCGAGCTTGCTTAACACGAGTAAGTTCGAGCAATCAGTACCTTCAACTTCAACACGTTTCAATGGATGCCTCCAGCATTTGGCCATATCCTCCAGTTCACTCATCAAATCCTGCAAAACAACCGATATGAGTTCAATGAGACTGTCCCCAAGCGAAAACATGACCCGTTGTATAAATTTGAATCCAGAGCCAGGTAGCAGAATGTACGATTACTGTCCCCAAGCGCAGCCCATTACCATGCATATATAGTTAGCACAGTTTGTAGCAGTAATAGACGACAGCAAGTGTAATTTGTGACTCTTTCGCGGTTAGCATAGTTTGTAGCTTTAAGAGACGACAACAATTGTACAAGAAAATAAAATGTAGCTGGGAGTGAGAAACTCTGCTCTCATAAATCTAACAGTCGAACTTGACTGCCACGGCAACCAAATTGGTGTTCGTTAACAGCAATATTACCTCTACCATATACATGAAGTATTGATATCAGTCATATAAATCCATCCTACGAAAATACGTAACATGAGAACATGTTTCGTCACTTCATTTTCAGATCCATGTTTATATGATCTACTTCAAATGGTTCAAGATTTCGCTTAGTATTCAACTGTGACCTTAATGGTGTTGAATACATGCCATTGCAGCCCAATCGCGGGGTATAAACTAAACACGACCCGATACGTATTAAGAAATGATTCACCGAACAAAAAGATATGAATAAGCAGGAAAAAAACCGCTATCCAGAACATCACATGAAATGCATACACAACACACAAGTAATATAGAATGGACAACCACCACCTAATCCAATAAAAGATCGCACCCACAACAAGGTAAGAGTATGGATAATACGCATCCCTGCACATAGCGGACCCAACTGGCAACCGACTGCTAATTCATAACATAAGAGGCACAAATACCCCCAAAGACAAAAAATAACAAGTTTTTGGTACTACTAGAAATAAACAACGATCGACCCCTACGTTGACTGACGTCTGACAGTGAGAGAAATAAAAAACTTAGCCATACCTCGATTGTCAAGCTATATGATATTAAATGAACCCGTAAAGAAATGATATCGGGATGGCAGGTCCAGAATAAACCATTTAATAAAGCTGAAAGAGAGGATTTCGAGAGTATCCAAGATGAGAAGGTTAGCTTCAACTTCCTGATAACACATGGGGGTCCAAGATCAGCATTTCTGACTTCTTCTTCATCAAACTCGATGTCATCACAATCATTCTTCATAGTTTATAGCCATAAAAATTTATTAGAACTAATAAAAACATTCGCGTATAGTCTAAACAGTCATAAGAAGTTCATTCACAATACCTCAAGCGTCTCTTTGAGCAATAAAACTTTCAAAACATTGCAGTCGTTTAGTCCTGTCAAAACCTTCTTGAATTGGATAAATCCATCAGTATCAAGATAAACAGGTAGTGTATGGAAAGAGATGTTACAACTGGCTTGACTGCGAATGGTGATAGATAAGGGGGAGTCTAGTTCGCCATTAAATTTGAACTTTCTCAAACTTGGAGCATCAATCAGAACATCGCACAAACTGCAGCAATCATTGAAGCGAATGTCCTTTATCTGAGTATTTGATATTACGATACTTGTCAGACTGTGACAGCCCCAAAACACCAAATTCTCAAGCGAGGTGAGTTCAGGTAGTAATTCGGCAAAAGCCTCATCTGTAATATCAACACTAGCCATGAATATATACCTCAAATTTCTCAACGAACCACCCTTCAATGTAATTGGCCAAGGGGTTTTGTGATGACTAAATGACTTGGGTGTGTAAGAAAATTCTCTAAGACTAGAAGTTTCGAGAATGACTCTCCCATCTACAGGTAGAGTTTCAGAAATATCGAGCATCTCCAGTTTACTAGAACGAGGAATCACGATACTTTTGAAGCCAGAGCAATCTGATAGTCGCAAATCTTTCAGTAACAGGCAAGACTTGACAATTTGACATAACATCCGCTCCTCAATAACGACATAACATAGCTCCAAAGACTCGAGAGACGCAAGATCAATGGATTTGTAGTAAGGTATCTCGACTTTAGAACAATTAAGACTTCTTAACGACTTAGCAGAGAACAAAATTTCGGGTAATTTGTAGTCAGCGACACTGGTAAGTACAAATTTCTCAACTTTGTTACGTGCAGCTATTCCAAGCCATTCGTCGACTTTGCAAGCAAGTTTTACGTGATTTTCCGGGAATGCAAGCGTGAGCGTCTTTATACGCAGATTTTCTTTAGAATGTTTTTGCATTCGGATATCTATAGTTCCGTAAGAAAAACCATAATGTTGAAACTCTAGAACTGGGTTCGTAGCCGAAATTTGGGTCCATCTTTTCGACAAGACGCTCGTTCTATGCGCCTCTTTGGTACCCAGATAAGAAATGATATGATGTATGATAAAATCCGGTAAATCTGAGAACCTATCATTAGAATTTAACTGCCCAGTTTTTGGTTTCTTGGAATTGGGTATCATTTTCAGTCAGGAATTTCGTCGAACAGTTGGTGTGCACTTCTGAAATGTGAAACTAAAGAGATATTTTGAGAAAACTGTTTGAAAAGAGAGAGTTAAAGCGCCAGATATTTTAGGGACGGAGTAAGAACTTTAAATAAATACTTTAAATAAATAGAAAATAAATAGAAAATATTTATACAAGATAACACAAACTCATGTTTTAAGGATTACTTGTATGTTTTAAGGATTATGAGATTATATATAGGATATTAGCCATTAGGATGTACTTACAACTGGTGGGGTAAATCGAGAGTTTAATAATAATGTTTTCGAGTATTATTTTAAGAATTGTGATTTTTTATTATAAAATTTTTGAGTTCATTCAATTAAATATTGAATTAGTTAAATTTGAGTTCTGAATTTAAAAAATTGTAACATAATTTATGAAATTTAAAAAACTCAAAAAAAATTACATACGCTCAGTTATATATTAGAATATTAGGTATGATATAATATATCAGATGTAATCCTTTTTTCCCTTCTAATTCGATAACAAAGATTGCAAGATTATTATTTTAGGGATGAGACGGATAATTTTATTTGGCATACTATTTCCGTGTGGTGTTTGTTCGTCCATGAGAGCTGAACTTTTAGCTCTTATGGCGGGGCAGGAACGAGTTAGGGAACTACGTTTTGACAAGCTCATTATAAATATGGATAATGAAACTCGTTTTCCAATAAACATCTCTAAGACTGTCATACACAAGTATTTGTCTGGCTGGCTGGAGAGCCTATGGGTCGTCTTTCCAACGCCGTGGTAGCTTGCCACTCAACCCGGCCCCGCACTTGAGCAGTCCAGGGCCCAACTTCCAAAGCCACTGGGATAAATAAGAGAGACACTAGGATAAATAAAACATCTGCAAAACAACCAAAGTGGGTTATAAAAGAGAGACATCCAAAAACATTGCTTGTGGCGAATTTTGAATCTTGAGACTTAGTGACGGACCTTGAAACGATTTGATAAAATGTCGTGGACTCGTGGAACAGGCAGAATGGGCAGCTGACGTCCAGACCATGTCCAGACGCGGATCACCCAACTCCCCTAGTAATTGTAACACATTTGGTAACCACAAAATCACATGAAATAAAACCTTTATAGAAATAATTAGAATTAACCATTATTCTAGAATAGAAGAAGGTGTTCATCACCCCCATGTAAGTGGCGATTTGATCAATATTCCAATTCATGTATGCAACCAAACAATTCTTGCAACAATATGAAAAGCAAAACCGGGTAAATATGACTCGCTAGGCATTTCAAATTTCTACAATAAATCAAACGATTAATAGAAAAAGTCGCCGGCTATCCCATAGGAGCCGCAGTACTTTGTTTCGTGAAGCTGTAATATCCAGCTTTGAAATCGGCACTCTGCCTATTCACCAATGCAATCTCAACTGTACATCAACCTTCTTTGAATTGAGTAAAGTCGAGCAATTAACACCTGGAACCTCAACCCGTTTTAAAGGATGGCTCCAACAATTTGCCATATCTTCTAGTTCACTCATCAAAAGCTGCACACACACAACCAATGTATAAGTTAAAAGAAACACCTGCAGAACAACCAACACGGGTTCAAAAAGAGACACATTTAAAAAAAAAAACATTGCTTATGTCGAATTTGTAGGAGTTTGAATCTTGAGATGCTTCTTGACCATTATTCCAGGTCTAAGTTAGTTATGGGTATATTATCAGGTCAGTACCAAATGGTCACCAGTACCAACGGTCGAGTCATATACTGAGTTGGCTCCTGTCTATTGGGGTTTACGGGTCATTCATTATGTCGATAAACTCAGGTGTAATGTCAAATTAGTCAATTCTGGTAATTTCGAATCATATCAATTACGGGTTATGTGATTTGTGTCTTTGTCATCTCGATACAGCAGTTTCAGTAATATATGTCTAGGGTCTAAATGTTTAATTGAGTGCCTTACAAAACTGAAAGCATTCCTAATGCTAAGTAAATGCATGCTAGCATACTTTGTAGCAGAAAGAACTATCAGCAAGTCAAGATCGACTTAATATTCCGGCTCTCAGCGCCTCAGCAGACGTTAGTTCTTACTTATTTTCATTTTAGACAATTGCTATTCGCATGCTCCGACATCATAAAATGTCCAACATTCCCTACCTTAGTCCGCCTGGGCCTCTTCTATAAGCTTACATGAATAGTAGAATACCATATGAATATCAATACAAACTAACCCTTTTCCCATAATATTTAACATGTTTAAGATGTGCCTAATATTTAAATGGTATGCCATCTCGGGTCGGTCAATAATTTGGGGTACATGACCAGACAGAATGAAAAGTTGTTACTCTGAAAACCGAGAAAAAATGCAGATAAGGAGACCATGTTCAACTAGATAGCATAGAGAATAACTAAGCCCTAATTATGTCGAAAATTATAGAAAGTGAAAACATGAACAAACCTGGATCATTAAACTAGGGTCTTTTAAATAAGCCCGGAAAGAAATGATATCAGGGTGGCACATCCAGAATAAGCCATTCATAAACGCTGAAACCGATGATGTTGAGAGTCTCCATTTATCGAGGGTTAACTTCAGCTCTGTGATATCGCGTGGGGGTCCAAGATTAACGTCTCCGGCTTCTTCTTCATTAAATTTGAGATCACCACATACAGACTTCATACTATACAACCATAAAAATATGTTAGTGCAATTAATATAGACATTCATTCATACTCTACACAATTACGAAGAAAATACCTCAACCAAATTGCAGTTTAGCGAAATTTTCAGAACATTGCAGCTTCTTAGCCCTGTCAGTAGCTTTTTCAATTTGAAAAATGCTTTGAGTATTAAGGTAATTAGGTGGAGTGTGAACAGAGAGAACACAACTGGCTTGACTACTAATTGTGATAACACGACGAGAGTAAAAGTCTCCTCTATATTTGAACTTCGTCAAACTTGAAGCATCAATCGTAACATCTACCAAATCATAGCAGTCATTCAAGTAAATCTTCTTTAGCTCAGTACTTGAAATCCGGATCATTCTCAGACTCCGACAGTTGAATAACTGCAAAATCTCTAATGAGGCTAATTCAGGTAGTAGTTTGGCCAGATGCTCATCTGTAATTCCAGAAGAAGAGATATCTAATGTCCTCAAATTTTTCAATAAACCAGGCTTCGACATAACCGGCCAACGATCATTAAATCTGGAGTCTGAGAACTGAAAAGACGTAAGACTCGAGGTCTCAAGAATGATTGTCCCATTTTCGGGTAAAGCTTCCCTTAAAGTAAGTTCCTTTAGTTGACTACAACAAGGAATAACAATAGTTTTGAAGTCGGAGCAATACTTAATCGACAAAAACTTCAACAACAGGCACGAACTAATGATATGATTTAGCATACATTCCTCTACAACGACATGTAATAATACCAGTGTCCCAAGAGATGCAAGATTTATGGCTATGTTGTAGTATGGTATTTTGACATTAATACAACCAAGTTGTCTTAGAGATTTTGCAGCGAGTAAAATGTCGGGCAATCGGTAGTTACTAGGACCATTAAGATCAAGTTCTGCAACCTGATTACGCACGGCTATCCGAATCCACTCATCAGTTTTGCAAGGTACTAACTCTTTTTTCATCCAAATAAATTCATTGAGTTTGCAAGAAAATTCCTCAATTCTGCGAGGTAATTCTTTAACCTCAACTGTAGAACTCCTTGCTTCAGAAAAGAAACCCGTCATTACATCAAAATTTGGAAATGTAAGTCTGAGAGTTCTTACACGCAGGTTTTCTTTAGCATATTTTTGCATTCTAGTATCTATATATTCTACTAATCTTGCAGCGACTTCCTTAGAGGGCCAATACCTCGAGTCGTAGGATTTATTTGGCTTCCAATAAAAATGAAACTCGAGAATTGGGTTCGTGGCCGAAATATAAGCCCATCTTTTCGACAAGATACTAGTTCTATACGCCTCCCTCGTATCCAGAAAAGAAATTATATGATGTACGATAAAATCTGGTAAATCTGATAACCTGTCCACTGTATTCAGCTGCCCAGATACCGTTTCCTCGCAAACGGGCTTCATTTTCAGTGAGGAATTTCGTCTAACAGGTGGTGTGCACTGCCGAAGATGTGAAAATTCTCCTGCAACATAGAAAAAACTGAGTTAAGCAACAGGATGAGGTTTAGTATAAGGTGAAACGAGTAAAAATTGTTGACATTAGGAGGATTGCTAAGCTTTTATGTAATATATATATACAGTGAAAATGTTGACATTAAGAGGATTGCTAAGCTTTTATGTAACATAATAAGCAATAAAGCTGAAGATTTTAGCGCCTATCCACTATTTCATTGATCATCTCATTCTTATTTCGGAGAGACTGTTTCCACCTGCCAGTCTGACTTTCCGACTTTGACTGGCCAAATGTAATCAGTTTACGATAAAAAAAAAAAAAAAAGTAACCATTAAATGATAAAATTAGGGTGGATCCCGTGTTAAACATGATATTTTTGAGATTTTCTGTTCATATAAAGAACTTCTCGTTTAAATTATTTGCATAAACTAATTGTACTTATATTTTGATATAATCTTCTAAACATAATATTAATAAGAGGTAGAAAAAGAAAGTCTACTATAGTCAGATGACACCTTAAACAAAATAAAAGGTCACCTAATACCCACTTTAACCATCAATTATTTGTTATATATAGGGTAAGCACAAATGGGAATTGACTATAATAAATCACACCGAATCGACTTATGCTTTCCTAATACAACAATTCAACCCTATATTAATGCTAAAGTTATACCGAATTTCCTATTGTGATAAGACGGCCTCTGATTTATGGCACAAGAAACAGAGATGTAATTCAGAATTATTTTATGTGTAGTTTGTTATATCCTTCAATGATATTTCTATTTCTTAAAAAGCATCTTCAATCAATGTCTATTTATATAGAATGAAAAGAAACAGGAGATGTATTCGTGAAGAGTTGCAACTCTTCACAAATTACGACTTATTTAATTCCTTTTACGGAAATTAAAACCCGTCAAAGTTAACCCCCACCATAGTTATTCGAAAGAAAACTATACCGCAACTCCGTAAATAATTATGTAAGCATACACTCCGTACTTCCCGAGCTCACGTTATATTATTAAGGAATTACCCATCTATGAATCAAACTTAAATACGCTAAATAAACCGATAATTACACTTAAATTACCATCATTATTAAGTTTAAAATTATTAAATTTATAAATTTTCTATTAAATTTGTATAGAAAATCTTAAATTTGAATTCCAAAATGAGAGTATTGAAAATTCGTTCAGATTAAACTACATTTTTATTGTATCGACGAAAATTATCACATGGTTGGTGGGTAGGTGGCTTGCGTGCGAGTATGGAAACTTGTACCAACCATTGGTGTTGGGGAGGGTATAGTCTATAGGTATGAGTTTTGCTTGGTGGGTACGGTTGCGGGGAGAGATGAGGTAGCGTGAGAGCAGCTCGTGCTCGGCTCGAGAATTTAACAAGTTAATTAAGCCGAGCTAACGTTGAGCTGCCACGAAAAGTTCCCGAGCAGAGATTTAGTACCATCGACTTTGCAAGGCAACACTAAATCAGTAGCTGGAAATGCAAGTGTGAACGTTGTTGTACGCAGGTTTTCTTTCGAATAGTTTTGCATTCTATTATCTATATATATATAATGAAATCTATAATGAAATCTTCTTTCCTAGTGCCAACTAAAGTAATTCATAACAAATCTGGACGAGATTGAAATCTTCTTCAACGAATTGCGAGAGCAAATGTAAGCAATTGTGCCTCATTCACGAAAAGTAGAAAATATAATTGTCTACTGAAACTACAATCTTCTGCTTGAACGCTCTGCTACCTGGTGGCCAGCCAATGTCGACTGTCGAGGCTCAGAGACTCCAATTATTCACAAATACAATCCCAGTTGGCCTTTCAAATTCTATGTTATGAAACTGTAATATCCTGCTATAATAGGAGCCTTACTACTTATAAGCTGTAATATCCTGCTTCGAAATCAGTACTCCGTTTATTCACCAATGCAATCTGAACTGTACATCGCCATCGTCTGACTTGAGTAAATTCGAGCAATTAGCACCTTGCACTCAATTCACCCCCTCCCCCTCTTGAGTACCGGATCCATAAACTCAACACTAATGAATTCAATGAGAGAAACATTTAGAAAAAACATCGGTAAAACAACCAAACTGGGTTCAAAGGTAGATAAGTAGATACATAAAACTCGGTGACCGAGTTTACAACAATTTGATAAAATTTGTACAGATTTTAATCTTGAGTTACTTCTGCACCATTATTGGAAAAAATAACGATACAACATTAAAATGACGTGGTTCAATCTTCCCTTCTTAATCTTGTGATAAAAACTAGTTAAAACAGAAACCTTGTCTTTATTTTCTCATTGGGATTAGAGCAAGTAAACCGCCATATTCGTGTCAGGGTTATTAGAGTTTATGAACGGTTGTATTTATTGAGAATTGCATGAATGAAAATAAGATACAAGGTATAGATTTATACTAGAGACTAATTAACCCTAGATGGTACAACTAGCCGTAATACAAGTATCAATAATTAGGCAAGAATTACATATGAGATAAACTACCATATACAAAGAAATATGAGAAGATATGATTTGCTAATAATAAGTATATTACAATAACATAGTTTACATGCCCCCGCAAGATGGACGATCCGTAGGTTAGTCCAATCCTGGAGACGATATCTTCGAAGTGTGGACGAGGGGTATGGGCCATGGTGCTTGTGAGTGGTGCGAAGAGCAGAGGAGGCGTTGGCAGTGCATACGGCGTCCGTGAATTGGTTGTAGCGCGGCATCGAGGCTTGGGTAAGAAGGTGGTTTGGAGAGTGATCGATTATTTTGAAGTGGAATTTTACTTCAGTTGAGGTTTACAAAAGGGATAAATTGTCATTAGAAAATTTCAGGAATTTCATAGAAAGAGGGAAGTAAAGGTGTTTCTATGAGGTGTTGCCATGGTTTAGAGCCATGGTCAGATATAAAGGTAGATTACTCTACTGTTGATCATGTAGGGTTGTGGGGTTGAGTTTAATTTGTATGGTAATTAAATGGGGAAGCGGTGGGATTGATATGCCACAAGGAAAAATAGTGAAGGGTTTTGTCTTACCGAAGAAGATAGGATTCAGAGAGGTAAATTTAAGATTTTAAGGGTTGGAAGTTCAATCTTTTATAAAGTGTTGGTTTCATATCGGAAAGAATGATTTTTTTTTTTTTTTTGGTGGTTATGGGAAAGGTGAAAATAAGAAAAAATGGGTAGAGATCAAGTTTTGAATATGGTCGCCAAGACGATAGGGTTTAAGGGTGTTGCGTAGGCAACAAAGTTTATGAGGGTGACCAAACTTTAGCGAGGGTTTTGCCTGAATTTTAGTCGTGGTCGAGTCGGTTACGGTCATAATTTAGTGATGACCAAAAGGGTAGGTTTGATGGTTTGATGCAATTCTTAAGAGGTGGAAGAAGGGTGGTGGGTGGTTGCAGCGGAAGAGGATCAACTCTTAAGGCGTTAGCCTTTATCAAGAGCACGAGGCTCTGATACCATATTAGATGAACCATCTCAACCAAAAACCTTAAGGTGATGGTTGAGGGACATATATTATAGTTTATTCTATTTGCCCTAGTATGGTACGGGCCGGGTTCGGGCCGGGCCGGGCTGACCCGGTGGCGGGCCGGGTTCACCGGGTCTGACCCGGGCCAGGCCCGTTGGGGAGGGCGGGCTGAGCCGGGCCGGGCCGGGCTCTTTGAGTGTTGACCCGGGCCTGGCCCGTGGGGTTGGGGTGGGCGGGTTTATTCCGGGCCGGGCCGGGCCGGGCCAGAGTAGTTCGATTTTTTTTTTTTGAACTTAAATGTGGAGAAAAGAAAAAAAATAATACGATAATTGGTAGCTTACATAATTAAAATGGTTTACATTCCTCCATAATAGAATCGCCTTACATACTCATGACTTACATAATACGATAATTAAATAATTAGTAACTTACAATCTTACATAATTAAAATGGCATACATTCCTCATTTCCTTCATAATAGAAACGACGTACATATTAAATGACTACGAATTGAAATATTACATGACGTGGAGAGACAAACTATAAAATACATACTATAAAGAACACAATGTAAGAGACAAAATATAAAAGACATACTGGGTTTTTAATTTTTTTTTAAAAAGGGCTTGATCAAAATGAATATAACTCTTTCAAATAATACCAAATTAATTTAATTTGATATTAAGTAAAAAAATTATAATTATTAAGGTGCCTACGTATCTCGAAAGAATCAAAGCCGACGTAGTTCTTTACTTACCCGACTTACCTTTTTATGGATTGGAGGTGTATCTTTAGTTCCCGGATGATGCATCGGTAGCCACTATCTCGTCGGCTTCTAATGGGTCGAACTCCTTTGCCCCTTGACGTCTTATCTTGGCTAGATCCCAATCTCTTTTGCACACACACATCTTTACGGTTGGGGGGGCCAAACGAGATCTTTTATCATCTAGAACTCTTCCACCTGCACTAAAAGCGGATTCCGACGCAACCGTAGAAGCGGGAACAACAAGCACATCTCTAGCTATTTTTGATAGTAAGGGGAATTGGATGGAACGGGCGTTCCACCAAAGAAGGATGTTGAAATCCGTATCATTAGTATCAACCCCATGCGTTAAATAATCGTCAAGTTCTTTTGTAGCGAGAGTAGAAGTGGAGGACGATGAGGGTTGGGTTCTCCGAAATAAAATAGAATGAAGTTGGTCGTCGAAACGAGCGCTTTTTGTAGTTACGGAACTACTAGAAGAAGACTCCCCCTTATCCTTAGCATAAATCTTACATAATTCACGTAAAACATCACTACATTTTTGGACATATATTTCAACATCAAAGTCGATAATATTAAGCATTTCATAATAAAAGAGTAAACTATTAGTTAAACCTATTTGTTTAACACATGGATCTAATAGGGAAGCTACGCCATATATATATGGAAAAGAAGTAAAATATTTTACCCATTTTGTTTTCATATCATCAACAATTGGTATTCAACATGGTTCAACATTTTCAGCAGTTTTAAAAGCAATAACAATTTTTAAACATTCAAGTATAACTAAATGCACATTAGGCTCGTACACAAGAGAAAAAACGTTGGTGGCATTGTAATACGGTTTGAATAAGTTACAAACATTAGCGGCAATTGTCCACATACTATTATCAATCATTGCATCTTCATCACGTTGGTGACTATTATAAAACTCAGTTAAAACATTTTTATACCTTAAAGCTTGTTTAATCAATTTATATGTCGAGTTCCACCTCGTGGCACAATCGGTACCCCATTGTTTATTTCGTAACCCATGTTTATCACATAATGTTTTCCATTGTGTTTTCATCGATCTAGCATTTCTAGTCCAATTAATACAATTTTTAATGGGTTCTAAAAGTGGTGCTAAAAAAGCAAGTCCTTCTTGAGCCGACAAATTAATAATATGGGCACAACACCTAACATGCACAAGATCACCATTTAGCAATAAATAATCCATTTGAAGAACATAATCAATACATTTAGTATTAGCCGATGCATTGTCAAAAGAGATGGAGAAAAGCTTTTTAGTCAAATTAAATTTATCTAACGTTTTCTTAAGACGCAAATAAATGTTATAACCGGTGTGTTTTTCTTCCATGATATCAAAAGCAATAATACGTTTTTGTAGAAAAACATCATTATCAATCCAATGGACGGTAACACACATAAATGGATTATTTTGTTTTGAAGTCCATGTGTCACTAGTTAATGCTACTCTACCATCAAAATTAGCAAAATATGCAATCAATTCTTTTTTGTGTTCTTTATATTGTGCCATAGTACGATCTTTCAAAGTGTGACGGTTAACATGAGAATAAGACGGTTGTAAAGCAAGCCTATTAAAATTTTCCAAATTTACACTTTCACCATAAGTAAAAGGCAACTCTTCAAGATTAACAAAAGTGGCCATATGATCAATCATATTTTTTTTGGGAATAAAAGAAAGGCTTACCTCCGCCGGCTTGTTCACTCATGAAACCGCTTAGTTGAGTTTGAGTTTGGCTACCAACACCACTTGCGGTGATACCATGGTCGTGCCTCAAGTGCCGACTCATACTTCCAAACCCGGTTCCAATGGACCAAGCATAAGATTTCATAATCTTTTTTATGTCACGGCAAACCGTGCATACACAACGAAAATGCCGTGGTTTATTTGGGACGGGCACTTTCTCGTAATATTTCCATACATAGGACACTTTTCCTGATTGTTTACTTCCACCCGCTTCTTCTTCTTCTTCTCCTTGTTCAACTTCTTCATTACGGTTAGAACCTACAATAAATTAAAATAATATAATTAGATATGTGAAATTGTGAATAAAAAAAAAATTGTAGTAAAATAAATAATAACACTAATTAAAAATCGAAATTGAAATATAATAATAACACTAATTGAAAAAAAAATTTATTACCCTCTTGAGACGTAAACATGGCTTCAAATTCTTCCGGAGTATAATCTCTTCCCTCTTCCATTTTTTATATAATTATAATTTTTATATTTTTATATAATAGTAAGTATTAAAATTATATTGGAACTATTATAAAAACTTGAAAATTGATATATGTAAAAATGTAGAATAGAATAGATAGAGAAGTGAGAAAGTGTGAGGATTAGTGTTAGAATTAGGGGGTATTTATAGGAAATTAAGTAGGGAAAAAACAAAAAAAAAATTAAAAAAATAAGAAAAATGGCATATAGCCGTTGGGACTCAACTCCAACAGCTATATTTGGGTGGGGCGGGCCAAGGACGGGCCGGGCCGGGCCGGCCAGGAGGGCGGGCTGGGGAGCGGGCTGGGGAGCGGGCCGGGCTAATAATCATGGACCCGGGCCCGGCCAGGGGGGAGG
>JAIUZE010004082.1:0-17951 GCA_022085475.1 Heliosperma pusillum
TTGTGCTCCTCACATCTTTGCAAAACATTCGACAAATTTAATAGCCCAAGATCAAAGGAGTCTCCATGGACACTAAAGTCGTCCATGAAGACTTCCATACTCTTCTCAAGAAAATCGGCAAAAATTGCCGTCATACATCTTTGGAAAGTCCCCGGAGCATTACAAAGCCCAAAGGGCATCCTCCTATAAGCATAAACTCCTATGGGACAAGTGAATGTGGTTTTTTCTTGGTCTTCCGGGTGTATGGGGATTTGGAAAAACCCGGAATAACCATCTAGAAATGAATAGTAAGAATGCCCCGCCAACCTTTCAAGCATTTGGTCAATAAAGGGGATGGGGTAGTGGTCTTTGAGGGTGGCGGCATTTAATTTGCGATAGTCAGTGCACATCCGCCACCCGGTCACGGGTCTAGAAGCTAAGAGAGTCCCATCCTCTTGTTCCACCATAGTTACCCCTCCTTTCTTGGGCACTACATGGACGGGACTCACCCAAGAACTATCGGTTATTTGGTAGATAATCCCGGCCTCTAACAACTTCATAACCTCACTTTTAACCACTTCCGCCATCTTAGGGTTCAACCTACGTAGCCCATCTACCTTAGGTTTGCTACCCTCCTCCAAGACAATTCTATGCATGCAAAGAGTAGGACTTAACCCTTTGATATCATCAATGCTATATCCAAGTGAACCCCTATGAGTTTTCAAGACTTTCAAAAGTTCAAGTTCTTGGCCTTCACTTAAATTAGCATTAATGATAACGGGATAAGTTTCTCCCTCACCTAAAAAAGAGTACTTAAGTGAGGGAGGTAAGGGCTTAAGTTGTACCTTTGGAGGGAGAAGGCCCTCCACCTTCTTCATTAGCTCATCATCTACCTCGTGGTCATCTCCCATCTCCTCATCATGGAGTGCCACTTGTAGAGCTTCTTCTTCATGCTTCTCCTCTTCATGCACTTTCTCAACCACTTCCTCTATGACTTCCACCGAGCATGCTTTGTGAAACATTGGTCCCTTCACTAGATGTGGAAGATTAAATTCAAGGGTTTCGTTTCCCACCCTAAAGGTTAGCCGCCCGTCCCTCACATCAATGAGGACACCTCCGGTAGCCAAAAAGGGTCTACCAAGGATGATGGGAGTGTGGCTATCCTCCGGGATATCTAGGACAACGAAATCCGTGGGGATCAAAAATTTGCCAACTTTAACGCGTACGTCCTCAAGCACACCCAAAGGTTGCTTAACGGACCTATCCGCTAGTTGTAGAGTCATAGAAGTGTGGGTTAAACTTTCAAGTCCAATTCTTTTAGCAATAGTTAAGGGAATGACACTTACACTTGCGCCATTGTCACATAATGCCCTTGAAATCATGACTCCCCCCACAACACAAGGGATAGAGAAACTTCCGGGGTCCCCAAGTTTTTTTGGCATTTTGAAAGAGTTAGGATTAATGAGGAGAGCACTACACTCCGACTCCATAATCATAACATCTTGGGTACCCAAAGTTCTCTTATGAGTCAAGATGTCTTTTAGAAATTTTGAGTAAGTGGGCATGTTCAATATAACATCGGTGAAAGGTAGGGTCACTTCAAGTCCCTCAAGCATTTTTCTAAATTGGGTGAACTTGAAGTTTTCCTTAGTTTTCAAAGCTCTAGAGGGGTAGGGGATATCGGAAACAACAAGTGGAGTGCTAAAAGATACCTTTGGAATGGGAGTTTTCTTGGTTACCTTAGCTCTTGCTATTGGTTGTACCTCTACTCCGTCATAATTGACATCCTTGTTCATCTCCTCTTCATAAGGCATAATCTCGATATATCCATCTTCTCCCTCTTTGGGTTGATCATCTTCACCCTTTCCATCATCTTTTAACTCCAAGGTGGGAGTCAAAAAGGGCTCTTCAAGTTCTTCTCCTTCCTCAACATGCTCATCATTTGGAATCTCATCATTCATCATATCCATGTAGGGGTTATCAAGTACTAGTCCACTTCTTAAAGTCACCGCACATGCATGGTGGCTTGATGAAGCATCCTTGGAGCTTTTCCCTTGAGCAAGTAGACCTCCCGGAGGCCTTTGAGGATTGTTCAAAGCTTGAGAAGCTAGCCTAGCTTCCAATTCTCTCACCTCCTTTTTGTGAGCATTAGTGACATTTTGCAAAGCCAAATTGTTTTGGATTTCCATGTTTTTGACTAATTGCAAAACTTCACTTATTGAAGGATCACTCTCTTGGTGGGGTTGATTTGTCAAGGGAAGGGCAAAAGCATAGTCATTCCGACTACTCGACCCTTGGTTGTTGTTTCTTTGATTGTTAAAGTTTCCTTGTTGGTTGTTGTTAAAATTCCCTTGTTGCCCCCTTGAACCTTGATTGTTGAAATTTGGGTTGTTGTTGAAATTTGGCCCTTGGCCTTGAAAAGATTGATCGGGAACCCCTTGGCTTGCTTGATTGTTTTGATTGCCTTGGTAAAAATTACCTTGGCCTTGATTGTTGAAGTTTTGGTTCCCTTGATTTTGATTCCAATTTCCTTGACCTTGATTCCAATTACCTTGGTTTTGGAAGTTACCTTGGTTATTGTAACCTTGATCATTGAATTGTTGATTTTGGAATTGGTTGGATCCTTGACCTTGTTGAGAGTTGTTGAATTGATTGTTATAGTTTCCTCTAGAAAATTGACCTCCTCCTCTAGGTTGGGAAAAACCCGGAGGGTTGGAAGGTTGAGTTTGTGTGTGTTGAGGGTTTAAGACATTTTGGCTTTTGTAGCTCATGTTTGGGTGAAATTTTGAGCTTGGATGATAGAAATTTGAATTTGGGTTGTAAGCTCCTTGATTTTGGAATTGAGGCCTTGAGGGCTGTGGGTTGTTGTTGACTCCTTGAAAAGCATTCACATGTTGGTAGTCATTTCCTCCTTCATTGCTATAAGAAAAATTGTTCCCACAAACTTCAAAGGTGTGTCCATATCCATTGCAAATTTCACAAGTGGGGGAATTTTGATAAGCTTCCACCATGGGAGGTGCATAAGACCCACTAGCTTCATTCACATGATGACCTTGACTTTTATTTTGAGCTTTTTGAAGCTCGGCAAAACCCTTAGTGAAAGTTTGTGTGAGCAAATCAATCTTGGCATTGGTATCTGCATTTGAGAAGTTCTCACTTGGGTACTTGGAACTCCTTCTCAAGCTATTTCCTCTAGAACTAGTACCATAGCTAGATTCCGACTCAACCATCTTCTTAATCAATGCCGCCCCTTGTTGGTCATTCAAATGATCAAAACTTCCCCCCGCGGAAGCATTCACCATGGCCTTGGTTTGAAGGAGGAGAGTTTGATAGAAAGTTTGAGTGACATACCAATCCGCAATTCCATGGTGAGGGCATCGGGCAAGTAAATCAATGAAGCGATCCCATGCTTCTCCCAAGGACTCTCCATCCTCTTGTTGGAAGGTGGTAATCTCGTTTCTTAGCATCGCCGTTTTGGAGGCGGGGTAGTACTTACTTAGAAACTCCTTAGCCAAACCATCCCAAGTGGTGAAAGTGTTTGGAGGATGGTTATTCAACCACCTCTCCGCCCGGTCCTTGAGGGAAAATGGGAACAACATGAGGCAAAGGGTTTCCTCGGGCACCCCATTCCTTTTCATGATTCCAACCCTACTTTTGAATTTTCTCAAGTGGGCATGAGCATCTTCATCCGGGAGGCCTCCAAAGCTATCCCGCTCAATAGAATTCATTTGAGACGGGTGAATCTCAAAATTATTAGGGGCCAAGACACCGAAATTGATTGGAGATTGGGTATCATCGTGGTTGGGACGGTTACGATCACGTAGAGTCGTCATTTGTGGTTGATTTTGTTGTTGAGGTATTGTAGGTGGTGAATTTGGTGGTGTATTTTGTTGTGTATTGTAGAAGGGGTTTTCAAATATGGGTTCAATGGTGTTGTTTTGTGGGTAATCGATTGTTGGAGTGGATGTAGAAGCAATTGAAGTATTGGCTTGTTGATGGCTAACTCTTCTTGAATTCCTAACCCGAGCAAGTGTGTTAGCTCGGAGAGTCCTAAATAACCTTTCGGGTTCCGGATGGCTCAAGAACAAACCTTCACCCCTAGGCATGCACTCAAAGCAACTCAAAAACAAGTTAGACTCCTAGTGTGTTTTTGGGCACACTAGGGAAAGACAATAATGCAAGGCACTCTACAAATAATCTAACAACTAAAAACCAACAAAAACAACAAGTAACTTGGCTAAATCTAAGACACAAAACAAACTACGAGTTTCCTTACGCCATCCCCGGCAACGGCGCCATTTGATGATCGGTTTGTCGTCAAAACAAGCATCAAAAATAACCCAATAAAAGTAGTATAAAGGGGTCGAAATCCACGAGGATGGGGGAGGTCAACTACTAGTTCGATTGAATCCTATTCTAGCCTAAAATATGACGGATTGGAAAGTTAACTAAAAACTAGGAAAAACAAACAATTGCTAAGTGATAAAGATGAAAACAATTAGGGGAAAAACTAGGGTAAAGGGGTTCACCTTAGGGGGATTTAATGGGTTAGTCGGGTAACTAGCGAGAGGGGTAAATAATTCGAGTAGAATCGGTTGCTAATGTCTCAACAATCGATAATCATCAACAAAGCTATCGCATTTGTCTCAAATCACCCATATAAACACTTAGTCTAATCGTCTCTACCACCGTCGCTTAAGAGAAGATCAAACCATGCTTGATAAAATGGTAACTTTCGTTCACACATTTCATCAAACACTTGGTGTCCATATGGGCAATACCCAAATCATTTACCACAAACTTGCTAATTAACCAACCCAATACCCCACATGATCCACCCTTAGGCTCCCCTAAACCCTAGAGGACAATCTACTCACACATGGTAAAGGAAATCAAAGCACTAAAGGGAAGGGGGAGTTCAATCAACATTATGCTATGAGAAGAATAAATATAACAATCAAAAGATGAACTATAAACTAGAAATGGAAATTAAATGCATAAACAATGAAAAAGATGAGAGATTTTATACCAAACAAAACTTATATTGATGAGTATGAGGGAATGTCTTCACCCAAGTCTTCAATACAAACTCCAAAAAAGAAATGAAATACTAAAATCAACAACTTGAAATGAGAAACTAGACTAGATTAGGGAAATATTATGAGAGTAATTAGGGATTAATTTGGGTTACAAATTTCTAGGGTTTCGTTCTAAAAGGAATGTTAAAAAAAACTGCTTACAAAATAATAAGGGGGGGTATATATAGGTCTCTCGAAGTTAAGGAAGAAATTAGAAGAAGAGGCGAATTTTTCAGTCTTGTGTTCCCGGCCGGTCGACCGGCCGCCGGGCCTCTGACCGGCCTGGAGCACATGCGTGACTTCAGGAACTTTGCCTTCAAAATCTTCAAAAATCTTCTAAGTATGGGAAATAGTGGCCTGGGCCGGTCGACCGGCCGCCGGTCCCCCACCGGCCTGGAGCACCAAATCACTCTCATATGCATTCTGATGTAGGTGTGGGCCGGGTAGTCGACCGGCCGCCGGTAGACCGGCCGGCGCTACCTGGGCTTTTTCTTCATTTTTCTCAACTTCTTCATTGGTGGAGTTGATGTCTAGGCCGGTGGACCGGCCGCCGGTCAATAGGCCGGCTGGCACCACCTGGGGGTTCAATTCTTCATTCTTCGACTCATCTTCGAATCCCGACTCATGCAATGTCTTTATGCACCGATTCCTTCATTTCCGCCTTAATTCCTGCAAATAGAGATCGATATTCATAGCGCGGGAAATCGGGAAATAAAATGCAATTAAAGACACGCAAATCCGTGTAAACGGACCAAAATGGGGACGACAATGAGGTAAAAATGTGACTAAATGAATGCTTATCGACGGTTAACAAACCGTAAAAGTTATTCTTTAATTCCGAATAAATTCAAAATCATTATATTAAATTATCATAAATCCAAATAAATCTTAATAAAAATAAATTAAAAATATTATTTTTTTTTTAAATAAAATTTCGGTCTTCAAAATTACAAGGCGAGTCGGAAAAAGTCAACGAAAGTCAAAGTCGACTTAAAAGTCAAGAAAAGTCAAAGATGACTTAAAAGTCATGAAAAGTTTATGACGACTTAAAAGTCAAGAAAAGTCAATGACGACTTTAAAAAGTCAAGAAAAAGTCAAAGACGACTTAAAAGTCAAGAAAAGTCAAAGATGACTAAAAACGGTCTTTTCATGAAATCTCTCAGAAATTCCAAATATGAACGCGGAATTTCAAAATACGACTCGAAACAATAAAATCTATTTTAAAAACTTAAGTCTGCTGAAAAGTGTTAGTAAATATTTTTACTAGAAAAATTGGGTACTTTTCGGGTTGTTACAATCACCCCTCCTTTTAAAAAGTTTAGTCCTCGAAACTTGGAAGAAGGAAAGTAACATATATGTAGGTCTATTTCAAAACTGTTAAAAATATATTTGTAATAAAAATATAGGGTCTTATTAATGGAACGGAAGGTTCTCGTCAGTTGTTAAGAACATCGACGTCCCAAGTCAAAGACTTTAAAAGATACATTTTCGCATCAATAAATGAGAAAACTAGTTATCGAACGTCTCCAATAACAAGTCTCAACACTCCTTGACGGTAAAATACTTGAAATCATCAAAAATTTCCAAAAGCGATTAGTTCAAAAATTCTATAGTAAAGACAATAACACTACTATCTATACCTAAAAATTCTAACTAAAGCTTCTAATAACCTATCTATACGAGATGATAATTGATAGAAGGAACGAAATATTCGAAAGAATAAATCGAATAGAACGAGAGAAAAGAGAGGAATGAATCACCATACTATCTTCCATCTATGATACTTCAAATGTCTATCGTAACTCAACAACACTAACTGCACTAGAATCTAGCCCTCAAGAGAGTGCAATATATCCTCAACATTTTCCATCATCAGATTCCTTCCAAAATATTTCCTAAGCATGACACATCGAGTAATAACTCTCAATTATTCAGATTCAATTAAAATCTTCTAGGATCCATCTGTACGGTAAACTCATAACTAACAACCCATGAAAGATTCATTACGAACTCTAATCTTCTTAGCTCCATTCAAACTCTTATTGGAAACCACCATCTAAATATTTATAATTAGGGAAACAAGATCGCTAACAACCACAAAGTAAAAGAGGCTTACTATGACATCCTTTGATCCAATTTATTTCAAAAATTCATTATCCTAAGTTATTAACAATGAAGTTTCTCATCTTCAAAAGTTAAAACACAAATCCTCAAAAGAGATTAGTTACCAAATCTCATTTCACTTAACTTTTGCCAATTATAGGGCAATGCGACCGTAAATCACTTTATTTAGCTCCATCAAACTCTCCATACATCGGTTTTTGCTTATAACAATATTCCTCAAGTTTGGTCATCCAAATCCAAAATTCCACAAGGTAATTATTCCCATTAGGGTCCAACATTTAAAACAACTATTTTTTCCAAGTAATCTTTAAAGAACCACTAAAATCCTTAACCACAACAACCAACCACCATTATGCTTAATTCGATCCTCAAAAGAAATGATATTGCAACTTCAAGTTTTCATAGTCTAAAACCACTAAGAGACTTTCCTCCTAAGTTTATCCTCAAATCTTTATAATCATCTAAACACGGAACTAGCTTAATAGGATGGCTAGGTACCATATTCGAAACTTCTTATTTACTCCAAAATAGACATATCATAAGCATGGTCTTCAAACCAATACTAAACTTCTAAGTCCAAAAGACTAAAGTACTAATGAGTTAAGAAGTCATAGCCAACTCATTCGATCTTACACCATCGAATATCATGAACTATTTACACACAATTCATGACAAGTATCTAGCATTAAAATCATTAAACATACCTTACCACACCTGCCTCAAGGATACCAACTCTCACCACCATAGGGTGAAATTAGATCTATACCATTTTCCTCAAATCACAAGTTCATTCTAACAAACACTAATATTCCACAAGATTCAAAGTTCTTCCGACTAAGTATAATATACCACAATCCGAGGGTGATGACATCCATAAAAATGTTACAAGAGGGAGGTAAGGATACCAATGGTAAGATGGAGGAACTATTTAGAGTAATTTCCAAGAGGTAAATAGGTTGGAAGAGAAAGAAGCACCTAGATGGAAGGAAGAGGGCATAATACAATAAGGACGAGAGAATTCAAAGATGAAGAAGGAGTTCACTTCAATTCGGCTTATAAATCTTCAAATCTTCGGTAAAGGATACTCCTTCTAGGTAACACATATTCCACCATAAGGCGTAATATTGCTCCTAGCAATCTGGCTAGCCACCCAAGCATAGCCTCCTTGGCAATTGTCTTCTTTATGAGGAGGGACCTGGTTGGTAGTAACAACGATCTCTTCTACACGAGGTCCAACCGTCTTCATAAGAACCAAAACAAATTAAGTTACTCCTAACAATTAGCATAAACAAATAGACTACAACATAAATCCTAATCTACCCATCCTACCATTCTATCTCACCAGTTCATTATTTTATTAAGGTCAAGTTATTTTATACAAGGGTACACAAACGTGCGTCGGGAGCAAAAAATGCTCTGATACCAACTGTGACACCCTCAAATTTGCGGAAAGAAAAAAAAATAATTTAACTAAATAAAATATGATAATACATAACGAAGGTGTCATAAATAAAAAGGTTTATTACAAAACGGAAATAATATTATACAAAAGAAATTATACAAGACGGGAGACATATCTCCCGTATAAATACGGAAATAAAAGAGTGTATAATAATATACAATCTAAGAACCGAATATAGGTCCAAGGTAAATACTTCGCTCGCTAGCTCGTCAATGTACCCAATGTATGCATCACAAACCTGCCAACCGCATTAAATATAAACACGGAAGCAACAGTCAGTGGGGAGTAACTCCGAGTTCTCCCAGCCACGAAATGTCAAGTTTAATAAAACATGAATAACATAAAAGCAATGTATATGGACAATACAAAACTTTAACATATATGATATGCTTTTCATGTTATGAAACAGATAACTAACAAATAACCTAGCATGTGGAAGCTATCATGTGAAACCGATAATAATCTATAACTCGAGATAGGGAAGCTGGTATGCTAGCTCAGAGGTTCCTCTCAGAAACATGGCCGTGATACACTCAAACCCTAATCAACACGTAATCATGTGAATCAGTTAACAACCGGTAATCCAAACTCTATCAACCTTAGCCGGCTTGCATCTCACCTTCTAAGATTCATAGAATCATAAAACATGAAAGACCAATACGTCTAGAAACAGGCATAAGTTCTTAGTCCAGTCAATAGTCGACTTCTGTAACTCGAGGCTATACCACAAGGTAGGAAAACATCCTAGTCCTAGACTGATCAGACCTAGCGACAACAGCTATTCCATTCCCCGTCCCATGACATAACCGTACATGAGAAACTCTACTAGGCGACCCCTAAGCAGAGATGGCTAGTACTTAAGCTGGCTCCATTCCCAAAGTGGAACTCTTAGGCAGCCATGCCCCGACTTGGAGATAAGCCCCCCAGGCCGTGACACAAAAGCTATCAAGCAGTGAACTATATACTCGTTAAAGATAGTAAGGCCTAGCATCAAGTCATGGTCCAAGATAACTATTTAGAATTGAAGGTCAAGACGCAATCTACTCATAATTCTCTATGGGCACTTAGTCAACACGACACCAACCATATAATTTAAAACAGTCACGGGAAAAACATCCTATCATGTGACTATTTGCATATAAAATATAATCAAATATCATATCGCCTCATATCTACTAAGGCTAATTCAATAATTAAATACAACCTTACTTGAAGACAAATCCCCGACCCGAGTCCCGCGACGGGTCATCAGTCAAATCGGGGCTGACTAGATCTTAGTTTGACCAAACCCGTTGGATCAAACCGGCTAGAAACAGAGTCTTTATCACATAGACATAAATCAACATATTCATTACATGTCATTTTAAAACTTCTAACATGTGAATTATTAAATCTTATTAAAAACCGGCTAGACTTAAAGGATATTAAATTAAACTACGATCTCGTATTATAATTTCTAACATGTGAGAAATAATAATTTTATGAAAAACCTTTTTAATTAAATATTTTACTTATTAATATTTCCCACTTGCTAAAGATTACAAAACACGATAAAAATGACGATAACTCAAAAACCGTCACAAGTCCCAAAGTGGGACCCACGGGCTGATTTTTGGGCCAACATGACACGGCCTGAACTGGGCCCCCACGGACAGATTTGGGCCTGTTTTGGCCTTTTAACGATTTTACTAAAACCGTTTCTAATTAATTCCCGCATGCTTTAACATAATAAAAACCCGTCAAAACAACAACCAAACAATCAAACATCGACACAACCCAAAGACCAAAACCCGGACCCACCATGGACCAACCCAGACTGGTCTGAACCGGCCTGGACCGGCCTGGTTTGGACCGGTTTCCAGCCACCATTTCGGCCACCACCACTACAACAACACCAAATTGTTTCTAACATGTTTTAATTACTCAACACCCATTTTAACAACCAATTTAACCATCCATCATACAACAATCATCATCATGAAGAAATCATAAAAATATAACAAGAACACCAACATCTTTATAATTCCTACAACATAATAAAATTAACAACTTATCATGTTACTAACTAAAAATCATAAAATCGTAATAATATGAACAAAAACTAAAGATGAACCAAAAACTAAAGAAACCAAAGCTATGTAACATATATCCGTCGAGTAACTCGGAATCGTTACCTTAGCTTAGAAAAATCAATTAGCACCAAAATAAGAATTATAAACTAAGAAAACCGTCTTCTAATCTTCCCCTAATATATACGAGTCACCAAACTCGTCTTCAAAATCTTCCCCTATAAGAAATGACAAGTAAAACATTATTAGAAGTAAAAATAGATTTTCAATAATTAAAGTGTTGAAAACGATTTTGACGGAATTGAAAATAAACCGTACGTGAAGATGGGGAGCGAAGAGGAGAGTCTAGAAATATAAGTTAGGACGGATTTAATTAAGAAATGAAGATTTTATGAAGGTTTTGCTCAAGAACGATGATTAACAATTGAAGAACACGAAGAACAAATGAAGAACGATTAAAGAAAGTGATATTTTGATCTTTATTTGATTTGTTGAAAAATGAAAAGTTGTTAGTGAGTTATGTTGGGTGAGGGAGCCGTGTATTATAGAGGAAGTATGGAGTCGGATTTCGAAATTGTTGTTACGGAATTAACTCGCGTTAAATAATTATATTACGGTAATTGATTAAATATTACGTTAATTATATTAAATATCTAGATATTATGTTATATTAATGAAAAGAAATGAAAATATCAAGCCTATTAGAAGCGGAAAGAGCCGTGTGATGTTGGGTGATATCGGGTCTGATTTTGAGCGATTTGCGTAATTTTCGTTAACTGATCGATAAAGTAACAAATATCTAAGATATTTGTATTAGTTTAATCGAAACAATTAAAATATCTAATTGTGAGTGGAAAACGATGACATGGGCGTGTGACTCATGCCAAAGTCGAGTTTCGATTTTGTTGCGCGATTTACGATGCGTCGGGAATAGTTAAATGACGCTTGGTTAAAAACCGTATAAGTTATTCTTTAAATTCCGAATAAATTCAAAATAATTATATTAAATTATGATAAATCTTAATAAATCTAAATAAAAATAAATCAAAAATATTATTTTTTTTAATAAAATTTCGGTCTTCAAACTTATGAGACGAGTCGGGAAAAGTCAACGGAAGTCAAAGTTGACTGAAAAGTCGAGAAAAGTCAAAGATGACCAAAAACGGTCTTTTCTAAATCTCTCAGAAATTCCAAATACGAACGCGGAATTTCAAAATAAGACTCGGAACAAAAATTCCTATTTTAAAAACTTAAGTTCTACTGAAAAGTGTTAGTAAATATTTTTACTAGAAAAATCGGGTATATCTCGGGTTGTTACACCACCGTTAGGAGTCCTGTGCTAGAAGACTCATGTTATGTGCTTAAGGTTAATGACTCTTCTGTTGTTTCTTCTATGCCTCGATCCTTACTGACGGATCCGTTGGAGGCACAGGTTAGTGTTGATTCTCTTGTAGGTGAGCATACTAAAAGCACTACTGCTAAAAGTGCTAGAAGAGGCTATTCCCGGAAAAGCTTGGGGGAGTCCGCGCTGACTAGTAAGATTAATCTCTTTCATTTTTCATTTTCCCCATTAAGCATCTCATTGCATATTTTGTCTTTGTTGATCACATGGAGGACAATGTGAGTTTAGCTTGGGGGAGGGATTGCATTTTCCATTTCCCATTTTGCCATTTAGTTGATCCATTTTTCAAATTTTGAATAAAAGAGAGAGAAGATTTTAAAATTTTGAACACCATTGAATGCTTTTCATGCTTTGCTTGCTTGTTTACTATGCTATCATGTTACATTTCCCAAAACTTAGAGCTTTCAAAAGATAATGATTCAATATTCATTGGGATGTCTTGTACACAGTAGGCATGGAATGAATCTATAGATGAGTACGCTTGATCTTGACATTTGGCAAGTTACATATATTGTAAGGTAGAACCTCCTTAGACTGGTACATCTATAACCAGTCTCATCTAGGTGTGTGTAGTTCTCCTTGTGATGTGTGTCATGTCAAAACGCATAAGTATGGTTCTCATTTCATTTCTATAAGCATTGCATTCATGATTCACTAAGATTTGAAGCCTTTTTCACTTTACATTGCCCCTCAAAATTAGCCCCTTCATACAAATGTTTCACAAAATAATAGCTACATATAAAAACTGCCTACCTTTTGAGCTAGTAGCTAGACTATAGTATATGGGTGCTCTTTTGAGAAGATTTGTTCTTATTTGTCAAAGTGAATTTGGGAGAACGAAAATGATCAAGAAGTGATGTTATGTTTAAAAGAAAAGGAAAAAAATGAAATAGAAAAAAGAAAAGAAATAGAAAAAGAAAAGAAAAAAATCGGAAAAAGAAAGAAAAAGAAATAAAAAGTTGTGAGTATCTCCTCAAAATGTCAATTCAATGATTAGAAGGAGTTTACCCTTGTGTTTCGTGTGTAATAAGCCAATTTGTTTCTTTTGGCCTCGTTATCCGTCTTTTGGGAATTAATCGAAGGTTTTGATTGAGTATTCATTTATCATTGGTCAGTTGCTAGCTCATTCTAACCTTCACATGACCATAACTATTTGTCCACCTTTCACCCATTTCCCAAAGCCTTCTTCTTATTTTTCGGCTTCTTTTCTGTGTGTATTGTGATCTTTGACTTGTGTTTTGAATTGTTTACCATATTAGACTGCGGACACATTTTCATAAGTCGTAGATAGGTGAGTGTCTCAAAAACATTTACACATAAAGAAATCACCTCTTACATACATTGAGTGTTCGAGTGTGCCGTGAGAGTCCATTTGTCAAAGATCATGCAAGAGCCGAAAAATCTATAGTGAAATTCTTTGTGCTACGCCGTTATGTAAATCTCAGCCATGTTGGTATTAATTCTTACCCACGTGTGTTTTTGGTTTGATTCATTATGTTTTCAAAGTTACGTTGAGATTTGTTTCTGATGGTGTAGTAGCCAATGCTTGCAACCTTGTCCTGATATTGTTTGTTATGTTTGCTTGAGGACAAGCAAAGGTTTAGCTTGGGGAGTTTGATAAGTTAATATTTGTATGATTTTAACCCCCAATTTAGCTCGGTTTTGTATGTCATTTGTGCTTTGTTAAGCCACTTTATGAGCTAATATCGTCTTCTAGGCGAATTCCTATGTTCTAACATGTTTTGTAGGGAAAGTGACGTTTCTACGCCCTTTTTCTATATTCCCGAGCATTTGCCTAGAACCCAACGATTCGAAGAAGCAAGCTTGACCAAGTGAAAAGCATTTCAAGAAGGTTCACTAATTCAAAATAGAGAAGAAGCAAAGACAGTTTCGTAGTTGTCGGAAGATCAATCAATTAGGCGGAAGCAATCGTCACTTTACATCAAACCCTATCAACAAACCCGACTCAAGAGGTCAAGAGGGATGTTGGAAGTTAAGTCAAAGCAAAGGAAGATGAAACGATAGTCAAGAGCTTCCAGAAGACCACATACCCGATCGGGTAAGTGTGTACCCGATCGTGTAAGTGTGCTGCTTCGAGAAAACGGCGTCTTCTTCCTACTTTTGTCCTATGTGTTTAATGCCCGACCTCTTCTCCACGAAACCCTAATACTATAAATAGATGCTCTAGCCCTCATCTAACACAACAATCTTCTTCTCATACTTCTCTTCTCTTCTTACATTTCTCTTTAGATTAGGAGGAAGGGAGAACTAGTCTCTCTTTTGTCATTTTCTTCCTCTTTAGTCTTTAGTTCTTAGTTTATTTCTGTCCTTTTTCATATCCAAACATTAGCTTAGATCAATAAGAATTTCATCCTTGTAATCTCCTTTGTGTGGTTCAAGCGTTGTAATTGGTGGGTCATTTATTATGTGCAAGGATTTTCTATTATTGTTATTGTTTTCGTCATTGATCGTCATATAGGTATTTCTGTTTTATCCCTTGTTTAAAGTTCTTATTGTTTTCCATTTGATTGTTATTCGCTTTACATATTGTCTTAGATTCATTTTAGTACCGTTATAATTGTTGTTTCATTTCCTAGATTGTCAATTAGCGTCGTTATTATTGCCATATAAAGAGTCAAAATCAAATAAACATGTCAATCCTAGTTTTCATTGTTAATATCATCTTAGATTTAAACATTATCATGAGTAAGTAGTCACCTTTCTAGGGTGTAGGGTAGCCATGTTAGATTGATTAAAAGATGTTAATTGGATAAAGAAATAGTGCCTTTAAAACGTTGTGTCTATGCATGTTTGGATTGTAACGATAGTTAACAATTTCTGGCCGGAAATCATTGACTAGTATGGAGTTCTTTTCCAAGGTAGACATACGCGAATTGAATAGACAAAGCATGACATAGTGGATTAAGACCTAGTAAATCGCATAAAAAGCCTGCTAGACCATCTGATCTATGATTGTAATGAACACACCATTCTTACGAACGCTCAATGAATTATTTGCATATCCCAAATCCAATTTCATCAATATGTCAAACTACATGTGTGAACCTAGTTCCCTAGATGCTTCTCATTATTGTTAATTTATCATTTGCTTTATCGTTTTCATTTCAGTTTGTTTTTATTTTGTTTTTATTTATGCCTTTCGTTAGTTTAGACATCACAAAATCCAAAACCCAGAGAATCATTAGATAAAACTCAATTGTGAGACGATTCACAATCCATAGGAAACACCATCTCCCTGAGGATCGACCCCTACTTCCCTAATTACATTAATTTGTTATTAGCCTAGTCTGGGTAATTTATCTTTGCATCGGGCTCGCGACAGGCCTGATCAATCTCGTTGCTCCTTCATCTTTTCTCTAGTGGATTGGATATTCCGATTGTAAGGCTCAGAGAATAAGCGTGATGTAATATGGGATTCTTTAGTTAGAATATGTGTCCTTGGATTGAGCAAATTTCATGTTGTATTTCATAATGGGAAATAGGACTTAAGCTCTAGGATGAATCCTAATAGTGATAATGTATCCTCTCTTAGTAGTTTTAGATTTGGAGCTTGGTATTGTAGTGTTATTTTGAGAATTGAGTTGATCATGATAATAGTTCGTTGTTGTTGGGTATTATAACAGTTGCTTGGTATGTCATTTGGGAATTGGATGTCTCTAATTGGTGGATTCTAAAAGAGACTTTGCTTTAGGGTAATTAAGCCGGTACCCAAGGTTCGAAGAGTATTGTCGTAAATGAAAATCTATTCATATTGAGTTTTAGATGAACTAGATGATTTGAATGGTTGTCTGATTGCCAAGTAATTGGCCATTTGTGGTTTGGAATTAGTAATTTTCTTTTATCCTTAAGGAATCATAGTTTGAGATTGAGAAATGTTCGTTTCAAGCTTTGGATAATGAGTACTCAGTTGTTATGGAATATAGAGTTAGAATGGTGAACTCATTTATCTTGAGGATTAGTAACCACCATAGTTTGCGAATGTGACTATTTATATTTGAGGCTTCGAGCGTAGTAATGATCGAATTAAGGATGTTATGTCGTATTAAAGAATCATTATAACCGATAATGGATTGTGGATTTTCCCTTGTCGTGAGACTTTGGATGACGCTAGTTGGATCCTAGATAATTATGTTTGTTGTGTGGATTGTGTCTTGACTTTTGAGGATGAGAAAGTTCATTGTAAATTTAGGATAATGAGTTTGAAGTAAATTGAATCAAGGATTTTCATGGTAAGTCTCATTTACCTTGTGGTTGTTAGCGATCATGTTTCCCTAGATATAAATATTTTGTTGGTGGTTTCTAGTAAGAGTTTTGATGAAACTAAGAAGATTAGAGTACGTAATGAATCCTACATGTGGGTTGTTAGTTGTGGAGTCTACCGTGCCGATGGACTTTAGTGGATACTAAATGGATATGAATAATTAGGTTATTGGCTTGAAATCTCGTGATTATGGAATATTCTTGTAAGAATTCTGATGATTGAAAATGATGAGTTGCAAATTGGGTAAATTGCATTCTCTTGAGGAATTGGTTTATTAGTATAGTTAGTGATGTCGAATTCTTGTAGATCTTCCTGCCAACTACATCGTGATTCTTCCTATCCCTAAGAGTTCGATTTGTTTCGTTTTTGCGTGTTTTGTATATATTTTGTTACCCTGAATTGTGTGTGAGATGTACGAGTCGCTCTATGTACGTGTAATGTCCTGTTATTTGATTTTATCTTTGATAAAACCTTCAAATTTCCATATTATATTTCAAATTTAACGTTTCAAAGAAGTCTAAAGATGGTTTTTGTACCTCCTTTTTGGAGAAAATAGATTTCTTTCGCTTTTATATTTGGATTTTTGCGTTTGGTTGGATGTTTGCACTTGTTATTGGAGACGTCTGATAACTAGTCCTGCACTTACTAACGCTTGTTTGATTTTCGATTTCTCTATTTCGACATTGATTTGATCTGGATAATTAGAGTTCTCGTTCGCGACGGGCACTCTTGAGATCCGTAAGTAAAGTTTCACACTTATGAAAATTCTTGTGACAACCCTCGCGAATGCGGAAATATAAAACATACAAGCATGTGAAGTAAATTGCGGAAATACGGTATTTTAAAAACTTTTATACATGCAAGACAGATAAAACGAGGAGTGTCAAAATATTACAAACTAAGTGCGGAATATAACAAAGAGACGGAGTCTCTGAAAATGTTAGCAAAGAACAAGTGTTTAGCACACTAGCTAATTAACGACTAGAGGTGAATCTTCCAGGGACAACGCCCGCTAGCTCACACCCGAACCCAAAATAGCCTAAGCAAAAAGCCATCCATGCAAGCAACCTGTTCATTCATGAAAAACATGAACGCCACAGTCAGTGGGGAGTAACTCCGGGTTCTCCCAGCCATATCACATTAAACGTACATAGAAGGAAACACAAAAGTAAAATCATGCATATATAGATATACATGTGAGATACGATAAGAATAAATAGGCAATTCGATAGATAATGATAAGAGCATATGGAATACAAATCCGAATCCATCATGTTATTCAAAGACTCGGGGAAGACACTCTTAGGCAATCGAATACGCTCACTAGGGCTTGCATCTCACCATTAGCGGTATAAGATTGATAAGATTGAGACTCGACAGACAAACCAGTCAAGTCATGCGATGATCACAATAAATCCAACATATTATCATCCATTCACGAACCAAGACATTGACGGTGTCCAATCATGCAATGACCATGAATAATATCATGAAATCACGCATTCAAAGAACGACGGTGCCCAATCATGCAATGACCATGAATAATATCATGAAA
>JAIUZE010004084.1:0-15533 GCA_022085475.1 Heliosperma pusillum
TTGATGATGATGATTATTAATTGTTGATAGTTAATGGAAGTAGATTATAAGAATTGAAAATGATTAAATGTGTAATGAAGGCTCTCAAGTGAACTGGGGTTCCCAGCCGGGTGACCGACCGCCGGTCTGCCCACCGGCTGGGAACACATCAGTAGGGAAAGTTGGATTTTTTGAGTAGTGATGCTCCGGGCCGAGTGCCCGGCCGCCGGCCTTTCAGACCGGCCTGGAACACGCTGCCCTTTTCTTTGTGATTTTTGTATTATACTTGAGGCGCAAGCCGGGGTACCGGCCGCCGGTCCACTGACCGGCCGGCAACACGCTGACTTGTTTCTTATGATTTTCTAAATTCGAAATTTATAATAGTTCGCATGGTTCGTTTATCGTATAAATTTACGTAGTGACTTATAATATTAATGTTTTGAATATATGATATTTCATTCGCTTGTATCACATGTTTTGTGACGGTTTTTTGTATGTCCCACTTTGAGTCGGTTTTTACAAATGTTACGGTTTGAGCACTATTTTGTTATGTGCTTTGTACTCTCATTCCCTTGCCTACCTCCACGTTCGTAAGGCTGGAATGTCGGAACGGGGAGGTATCCTACTGCTTAATTGCATGTGTTAGTGGGCATACGACAACGTTGTTGGGAGGCGAACGCTATGCGTTGATCGACCCGGCCGTCAAATGTTGTGTACTTGCGAGGTGGTGTTATTTGCATGTAGCGTACCGCTTGTTATGAGGCTTGTGCTCTTTTCCGCCTCTTTCGTGAATTATCTACCGAATTTGGGGTACTCGGCGTCATTTGATTGACCGAGTCTTGGATGCGAAATGTTTATCGCATGTCGAACTGGAAAATGCGATTCCGAGATTCTGGCCAGATTTAGACTAGGACCGTATTATTATCGTCGTCCTACAGGAGGAAATTAGTCCACATATACGAAATGAATTGAATCGTGTATGCGTTCAGGGAATGTTTTTATCCCGTGGATGCCTTTTAATCATACTTGCCATGTACACGGTGCTAGTGCGTTTCATTTACTGTGAGAGATGTCGTCATTTTGTCGTTATGTTTGGATGAATGATTATATGATTGATCATTGAATGACTTGGCATGGTTTGTTTGTCGAGTCTCAATCTTATCAAACTTATACCGCTAACGGTGAGATTCAAGCCCTAGTGAGCGTATTCGGTTGCCTAAGAGTTTCTTCCCCGAGTCTTTGAATAACATGATGGATTCGGACTTGTACTTCTTTTGCTCTTATCATTATATATTGAATGACTATTTATCCTTATGTATCTCACCATGTTATATCTATATAATGTCCATGCTTCTACTTTTGTATTTCTTTAATTACTTTATGGTGATATGATGTCTGGAAGAACCCGGAGTTACTCCCCACTGACTGTGGCGTTCATTTGTTTCATGGATGAACGGTTGCTTGATATGGATGGGCATTTTGCTTGATATTTTGGGTTCGGGTGTGAGCTAGCGGGCGTTGTCCCTGGAAGTTTCACCTCTAGACGATTTTAGCTAGTTGGCTAAACACTTTGACATTTATAATATTTTGAGAGACTACGTCTCTTGGTTGTATTTCATACTTTAGTTGTAATATTTGACACTCCTCGTATACTTCTTCTTGTATGTATAAAAGTTTTTAAAAGCTTCATATTTCCGCTATATAATTCACATGCTTGTATGTTTTAAATTTCCGCATTCGCGAGGGTTGTCACAGTTGGTATCAGAGCTTTATCGCTCCCGACGCACACACGTGAACCCTAAACTTAAACTACTTGACCTTAAATAATAAATGAGAGATGGGTAGAAGTTAAGGACTTTACTTGGTAGTCTATTTGTTTATGCTAATTGATAGGAATAACTTAATTTATTTTTGTTTCTTATGAAGATGGTTAGACCACGACTAGTTGAGAACGTTATGTTGGAAGCTCTCACTCAAGTGTTGAAAAATCAGCAAGATGCGGCTTTAGCTCAAGCCAACCAGGTTCCCCCTCGAAGGGAAGTAACCATCAAGGTGGCTACGCTTGGGTAGCTGGATAAATAGCTAGGAGTAAAATTATACCATATGGTGGAGAACCGGACCCTACGGAGTTATCAGATTGGTTCCGTGAGATGGAGAAGTAGTTTGATCTATACCAAGTCCGCGAAGAGGATAAGGTGAGGATCGCAAAGCACTTCCTTGTGAGGGAAGCTGATAATTGGTGGGCTATCACTAGTGCCACCGCTACTCTTGAATAGGACTTCAACTGGGCTTGTTTCAAAGCTCTAATGGAAGGTAGATTCTATCCTAAAGAGCTTAAACAACAAAGGCTCAAGGAGTTCATTGACTTTAAGCAAGACAACTTGTCAGCTCAGGACTTCACTACGGAGTTCAATAAGCTTGCTCATTTTGCTCTGAGGCTTATCCGAGATGACGAGGACCGAGCGTTCTATTACCGAAACAAGTTGAGTGCCGTTCTGCAAAGTAAAGTGAGGAGGAATACTACCTCCTTTGGAGATCTATATGATGATGCTTTGTGGGCCGAGAATTCCATGAAGGCTATTAGAGATGAAGCTGTGATGAATAATCCCTCTCCTTCTTTCACTCCTAGGCCGAATGTCTTCGGGAAGAGACTGTTTATTCCGTCTCCTTCTAACTCTTATGCCAACAAGAGGAGATTTAATCCTTCCTCCAATGCAAATACGAGAGCTCCTGCTCCTTTCATTCCTCGAGCTACTTCTAATGTGGCTCATAGGCCTTATGCTCCTCAAGCTCAAGCTCAAGGTCGTCAATGTAACCGTTGTAGACAACCACATCACCCCGGTGTGGCATGTTACAACCGACCTTATGTGTGTTTCTTTTGTCAAAAGGGTGGTTACCGTTATGATGATTGCCCCGATCGAAAGTTCCCCCTCCTCCTGCTAAACCAAAGGGTTCTATCTTTGTCATGAGCCGTGCCAAAGCCAATGCTCATCCAGAGATCATTACGGGTATGTTCTCAATCTTAGAGCAACCGTGTCTTATTCTATTTGATACCGGTGCTTCTATGTCTTTTGTGTCATCGACTTATGCTAGTAAATTATCTATCAAGCCTACATCTAGTGAGGATACTCCCATATCCTTACCATCCGGAGATATTATCTCTTGTTCTATTCTATATCCTAATGTCCCAATCTCTATTGCGGGTTCTATCTTTCCCGCTAATCTCCTTAAGTTTCCCCTAGGAGAGTTCGATATAATCCTAGGTATTGATTGGTTAGCATTATACCATGCTAGGTTCGAGTGTCGTGATCAAAAGATTTATTTAAAGAGTCCTTTAGGAGTTAGAATAACCTATAAGGGATCTCATCCCCGAAAAGGTGTGTCTTTGATTTCCGCTATGAAATTGGTAAGTATGGTTCAAAAAGGTCACCAAGCATACTTGTGTATTGTGACTTCTTCTACTACCTCTTTCCCAAGTATTGAAGATGTGCCTATTGTTCGAGAATTCGTTGATGTATTCCCCGAAGATTTGCCCGGGATTCCTCCCGAGCGTGATGTTGAGTTCTCTATTGATCTTGTACCTGGTTCCGGACCCATAGCCAAAGCTCCTTACCGTATGGCTCCAACCGAGTTGAAAGAATTAAGGAAGCAGCTAGATGATATGATTGAGAAGGGTTTTATTCGACCAAGTGCCTCGCCTTGGGGTGCTCCCGTTCTTTTTGTAAAGAAGAAAGATGGTTCTATGAGGCTTTGTATTGATTATCGTGAATTGAATCGGATTACAATCAAGAATAGGTATCCTTTGCCGAGAATAGAAGATTTGTTTGATCAACTAAAGGGTGCTTATACGTTTTCCAAGATTGATTTGAGATCCGGTTATCACCAAATTCCCGTTCGAGATGTTGATATTCCAAAGACCGCTTTTAGTACAAGGTATGGTCATTATGAGTTCAAGGTAATGCCATTTGGATTGACGAATGCTCCCGCTATCTTTATGGATCAAATGAACCGCACATTTAGTGAGTACCTTGATAAGTGTGTGGTGGTATTCATTGATGATATTCTTATTTTCTCAAAGTCCGAAGAAGAGCATGCTATTCATTTGAGGATTATTCTAGGTGTTCTTCGTCGTCAGAAGTGGTATGCTAAGTTCTCCAAATGTGAATTTTGGTTACCTAAGGTGTCCTTTCTTGGGCATGTGATTTCTAAAGAGGGTGTAATGGTGGATCCTTCTAAAATTGAAGCTGTGGTGGATTGGAAGAGTCCGACCGATATTAGAGAGATTCGAAGTTTTCTTGGTTTAGCTGGTTATTACGGAAGGTTTGTCAAGGATTTCTCCAAGCTTGCTAGATCGATGACTCAGTTATTGAAGAAGGAAACCAAATTCCTATGGAATGAAGCTTGTGAAGCTGCGTTTCAAGAGTTAAAGAAGAGGTTAACTACCGTTCCGGTGTTGACCTTTCCTGAAGATGGTGTAGACTTTGATGTCTATTGTGATGCTTCTAAAATGGGATTGGTGATCGTGCCTGTCGCAAGCCCGAAACAAAGATAAATTACCCAAACTAGGCTAATAACAAATTAATGTAATTAGGGAAGTAGGGGTCGATCCTCAGTGAGATGGTGTTTCCTATGGATTGTGAATCGTTTCACAATTGAGTTTTAACTAATGATTTTTTGGGTTTTGGATTTTGTGATGTTTAAACTAACGAGAAGCAGAAATGAAAACAAAATAAAAACAATTAAAGATGAAAGCAATAAAGGTAAAGATGAACTAACAATAATGAGAGGCATCTAGGGAAGTAGGTTCACACATGTAGATTGACATATTGATGAAATTGGATTTAGGATATGCAAATAATTCATTGAGCGTTCGTAAGAATGGTGTGTTCATTACAATCATAGATCAGATGGTCTAGCAGGCTTTTAGTGCGATTTACTAGGTATTAATCCACTATGTCACGCTTTGTCTATTCAATTCCTGTGTATCTACCTTGGAAAAGAATTCCACACTAGTCAATGATTGTGATCAAGAATCGTCAACTATCGTTAAAGTCCAAACATGCATAGACACAATATTTTAAAAGCACAATTTCCTTTATCCAATTATCATATTTTAATCAATCTAACATGGCTACCCTACACCCTAGAAAGGTGACTACTCACTCATGGTTATGTTGATATTAACAATGAAAGTTAAGATAAGCATATTTAGTTGATTTCGACAATAATTTAGACTCTCTATGTGGCGATAATAACGACGCTATATGACAATCTAAGAAATGAAACTACGATTATAACAATATGAAAATGAATCTAAATGATATGAATAGAAAATAACAATCAAATGGACAGCAAATAAGAACAATAAGCAAAGGATAAATTAGGAATACCTAGGTGACGATCAACGATGAAAGTGATAACAATAATAGAAATCCCTCGCATTGAAATACCGTACCTTGAATTACAACTCTTGAACCCAAGAAAGTAGATACAAAGATTGAAATTCTTATTGAACTAAACTAATGTTTTGATATGAAATGGACAGAAATAAACTAGAAACAAAAGACAAAAGAAGAAGATAAACTAAACTAGAAAGACTAAAACTAAAGAGAAAACTAATAAGAAGATTGTATGAAATATAGGATTAGATTGTGTAAGATAGTGTGTGAGAGTGTGTGGCTTGGAGCATCTATTTATAGTATTAGGGTTTCGTGAAGAAGAGGTCGGGCAATAAATACATAGGTCAAAAATAGGATGAAGGAGCCGCAATGCTCGAAGCAGCACACATACCCGATCGGGTACACACTTACCCGATCGGGTAAGTCGTCTTCTGGAAACTCTTGACTAACGCTTCATCTTCCTTTGCTTTGACTTGACTTACAACATCCCCCTTGACTCTACAATCGGGTTTGTTGCTTGGATATGATGTAAAGCGATGAATTCTCCCGTCTAATTGATTGGTCTTCCGACAACTACGAAACCGTCTTTGCTTCTTCTCTCTCGTAAGTTAGTGAACCTTCTTGAAATGCCTTACACATGGTCAAGCTTTCTTCTTTGAATCGTCGGGTTCTAGGCAAATGCTCGGGAATATAGAAAAAGGGCGTAGAAACGTCACTTTCCCTACAAAACAAGTTAGAACACAGGAATTCGCCTAGAAGACGATATTAGCTCTTAAAATGGCTTAACAAAGCACAAATGACATACAAAACCGAGCTAAAGTGGGGGTTAAAATCATACAAATATTTACTTATCAAACTCCCCCAAGCTAAATGATCAGGCATGTCGCAAGCCCGATGCAAAGATAAATTACCCAGACTAGGCTAATAACAAATTAATGTAATTAGGGAAGTAGGGGTCGATCCTCAGGGAGATGGTGTTTCCTATGGATTGTGAATCGTCTCACAATTGAGTTTTATCTGATGAGTTTCTGGGTTTTGGATTTTGTGATGTCTACACTAATAAAGAACATAAATAAAAAAAAAACAAACCGAAATGGAAACGATAAAGCAGATAATAAATTAACAATAATGAGAAGCATCTAGGGAAGTAGGTTCACACATGTAGATTGATATATTGATGAAATTGGATTTAGGATATGCAAATAATTCATTGAGCGTTCGTAAGAATGGTGTGGTCATTACAATCATAGATCAGATGGTCTAGCAGGCTTTTAGTGCGATTTACTAGGTCTTAATCCACTATGTCACGCTTTGTCTATTCAATTCATGTATATCTACCTTGGAAAAGAATTCCACACTAGTCAAAGATTGTGATCAAGAATCGTCAACTATCGTTAAAGTCCACACATGCATAGACACAATGTTTTAAAAGCACAATTTCCTTTATCCAATTATCATATTTTAATCAATCTAACATGGCTACCCTACACCCTAGAAAGGTGACTACTCACTCATGGTTGTGTTGATATTAACAATGAAAGTTAAGATAAGCATATTTAAGTGATTTTGACAATAATTTAGACTCTCTATGTGGCGATAATAACGACGCTATATGACAATCTAAGAAATGAAACTGCGATTATAAAAATATGAAAATGAATCTAAATGATATGAATAGAAAATGACAATCAAATGGAAAGCAATAAAGAACATTAAGCAAAGGATAAATTAGGAATACCTAGGTGACGATCAACGATGAAAGCGATAACAATAATAGAAATCCCTCGCATAGAAATACTGTACCTTGAATTACAACTTTTGAACCCAACAAAGTAGATGCAAGAGATTGAAATTCTATTTGAACTAAGCTAATGTTTTGATAGGAAATAGACGAAAGTAAACTAGAACAAAAGACAAAAATAGAAGAGAATCTAAACTAGAAAGACTAAAGCTAAAAAGAAATATAAGATAAGTATGTGTAAGAAAATGTATATGATGGATAAGTGTATGATCCTTGTGCATCTATTTATAGTATTAGGGTTTCGTGGAGAAGAGGTCAGGCAATAAATACATAGGTCAAAAATAGAATGAAGGAGCCGCAATGCTTGGAGCAGCAGGAATACCCGATCGGGTACACCACTTACCCGATCGGGTAAGTCGTCTTCTGGAAGCTCTTGACTAACTCTTCAACTTCCTTCGCTTTGACTTGACTTACAACATCCCCCTTGACTCTACAATCGGGTTTGTTGCTTGGATATGATGTAAAGCGATGAATTCTCCCGTCTAATTGATTGTTCTTCAGACAACTACAAAACCGTATTTGCTTCTTCTCTCCCTTAAGTTAGCGAACCTTCTCGAAATGCCTTACATGTTGGAGTAGGTGTCCTCCACAATAGTGCGCCACATAATAAATCTTATTATGGAATATAATTGGGATAATTATTGACTACATATATGATTAGTCAGTTGATTAACGTAAATCAATAACGGTTGGCTAACTAGAGTTTCACGTTATTGTCGTTTGACGGCGGTGATCAACTGATCCCTTTCGGTCACACCTAAAGGATGAAATCCAAATAGTAACTAATTATTTGTATACGATACAGTTAATTAGTACATTACATATATTCGATATGTACGAGAGTTAATGTTAGAAATTGAGTTAAGAACTCAAATTCGATTAAGCTTATTTTTCAATTATGCGATAATTGACTAATAAATTTATATCTTATTTTAATACGATTAAATAAGATTTAACTTAGTAATTAATCGGTAAATTACTAAATTAGTTGAGGTTTTGAGATAGAGGTAATTAGTTAATTATATTTACAAAGAGTTGTAAAATAAATTAACTAAGCATTGTGGGACCCATTATATATATTGATATAATGGTAAAATATTACTTAAAATGTTAAGTACATATTATTTATTTAATTGAGTCATATAATTGTTATATGATCAAATTAACACTTAATTATACAAGATAATTAACCATATGATCAATAAGTATATGTGAGACAAATATCAAAAATCAAAATGGACCAAACTAGGCCATAATGGACCGGTTTTGGTAGTAGTTACATGGTGATGATTTTGTTCTTATTTTTACTCTTTAGTTACTTTTTGAAAGTGACATAACAAGTATAAAACAATCATCATCTTTTCTACATTACTCCACTCAAAGGCATGTGATAAAATTGAACAAATAATAGTCCATTTTTGGTGAAGAGGATCCGGCCAAATGGCCTTAAGAATGAACAAAAGTTGTTCATTTTATTATTCACTTGATTTTGTTCAATTGTCATACTTCTTTCTAAAAATCCTTCTTCTCACTAAAACTCTCAAATACTAATATTTACTAAGTATTACTAGTGTAGTAATATAGTCATAATATTAGTAGTATAATATCTATCTTATTATCTAGTTAATAATAAGATTAGATTATTTGGGTTAATCTTGGTGCAACTTAGAGGAGATCTTCTACTTTGGAGATAGTTTGTGTTCATCCATATTTATAGCTCAAGAACAACAAGAAGGAGTTCTTGTTGTGCCCATATAATTTCCATATCAATGTGAGGAAATTTCTTCTTTTATATAAATGTCTTTATATTTGCATGCATGTTACATAGATCATTATAAACTAAATTAAAAAGTAATTTAGTAATTAATTAGAGGAGTCTAATTAAGGTGTATGGACTTTCATTACACACGGTTAAGCTTGCATCTTCAAATCGTCGGGTTCTAGGCAAATGCTCGGAAATATAGAAAAAGGGCGTAGAAACGTCACTTTCCCTACAAAACAAGTTAGAACACATGAATTCGCCTAGAAGACGATATTAGCTCATAAAATGGCTTAACAAAGAACAAATGACAAACAAAACCGAGCTAAAGTGGGGGTTAAAATCATACAAATATTCACTTATCAAACTCCCCCAAGCTAAACCTTTGCTTGTCCTCAAGCAAACATAACAAACAATACCAGGACAAGGTTGCAAGCAATGGCTACTACACCATCAAGAAACAAATCTCAACATAAAGCTTTGGAAACATAATGAATCATAACCCAAAAACAACGTGGGCAAGAATGATACATAAACATGGCTGAGATTTACATAACGGCGTAGCACAAAGAATTTCACTACAGATTTTCGGCTCTTGCATGATCTTTTGACAAATGGACTCTCACGGTACACTCGAACACTCAATGTATGCAAAAAGGTGATTTCTTTATGTGTAAATGTTTTTGAGACACTCACCTATCTACGACTCATGAAAATGTGTACGCGGTCTAATATGGTAAACAATTCAAAACACAAGTCAAAGATCATAATGCACATAGAAAAGAAGCCGAAAAATGAGAAGAAGGCTTTGGGACATGGGTGAAAGGTGGACAAATAGTTATGGTCATGTGAAAGTTAGAGTGAGCTAGCAACTGACCAATGATAAATGAATACTCAATCCAAACTTTCTGTTATTTCCCACAAAACGATCGATGAAGCCAGAAGTAACAATTTGGCTTATTTTACACGAAACACAAGGATAAACTCCTTTTGAAAATTGATTTGACTTTCTTTTTTTTTTTTTTAGGAGATACTCATAACTTCTTTTCTTATTTTTTCTTTCTTTTTCAATTTTCCGATTTTTCTATTCTCCCTTTTTTTTCATTTTTCTTTTCTGAACAGAACTTCACTTCTTGAACTTTTTGTTTTCCCAATTCACTTTGACAGATAGGAACAATTCTTCCCAAAAGAGCACCCACACACCATAGTCTAGCTACTAGCTCGAAAGGTAGGCAGTTTTTATCTGTAGCTATTATTTTGTAAAGCACTTGTATGAAGGGGCTAATTTTTGAAGAGCAAATTAAAGTGAAAAAGGCTTCAAATCTTAGTGAATCATGAATGCAATGCTTATAGAAATGAAATGAGAACCATACTTATGCGTTTTGACATGACACACATCACAAGGAGAACTACACACACATAGATGAGACTGGGTATGGATGTACCAGTCTAAGGAGGTTCTACCTTACAATATATGTAGTTTGCCAAATGTCAAGATCAAGCGTACTCATCTATAGATTCATTCCATGCCTACTGTGTACAAGACTTCCCCATGAATGCAAAATTCAATGAAAATCGAATCATTATCTTTTGAAAGCTCTAAGTTTTGGGAAAATGTAACATGATAGCATAGTAAACAAGCAAGCAAAGCATGAAAAGCATTCAATTGTGTTTAAAATTTAAAAATCTTCTCTCTAAAATCTTCTCTTTCTTATTCAAAATTTGAAAAATATAGCTAAAATGAAAAATGGGAAAAATGCAATCCCTCCCCCAAGCTAAACATCACATTGTCCTCAATGTGAGCACAAAAACCAAATATGCAATGAGATGCTTAATGGGAAGAAAGGAAAAATGAAATAAGAATGAAGCTTACTAGTCAGCGCGGATTCCCCCAAGCTAGCCTTTTGGACTCGACAAGGAAGGTCTTCAGAGATTCTTCAAAAACTCTTTCATCTGCAAAAGAAATCTAACAAAACAACGTAAAAGGGAAAATGAAAAAAGGGAAAACACGGGTTGCCTCCCGAGAAGCGCTTGTTTAACGTCTTGCTCGACGAATTTTTCACTAGAATCATTGGGTTGAGGATGGACGCTCCGTATAGACAATATCTAAACATCCGATGATAGAATTGCTATAGTAGAGTTTCAGTCTGTGTCCATTAACTTTGAATTTCTCACCATTGCTAGTCATGAGTTCCACATAGCCGTATTTGCTTACATATGAGACAGTGAATGGTCCAGACCATCGGGAACAAAGTTTTCCTGGAAAGATTTTCAGACGGGAGTTGAAAAGAAGTACTTGGTCACCGACATTAAATTCTTTCTTAATTATCCTCTTGTCGTGCCAACGCTTTGTTTTCTCCTTATAGATCCTAGAATTCTCATAAGCTTGCAAACGAAATTCCTCTAGCTCATTGAGTTGCAAGAGTCTTCTATCAGCGCTAAGCTTAGTGTCTAAATTTAGTTCTTTGATAGCCCAGTAAGCTTTATACTCTAACTCGACAGGAAGATAACAGGCCTTTCCATAAACCAATCGATAAGGAGATGTTCCAATCGGGGTTTTGAAAGCTGTACGATAAGCCCACAAGGTGTCATCGAGCTTATTACTCCAATCAGTTCTAGATCTTGAGACTACTTTCTGAAGAATTGTTTTCAACTCTCTATTTAAGACTTCTACTTGACCGCTGGTCTGAGGATGGTAGGCTAATCCTCGTCTGTGATAGACACCATATTTAGCAAGCAGAGTATCTAACTGCTTCTCTCCAAAATGAGTTCCTCGATCACTAATCACGGCTCTGGGTACACCAAAACGTGGAAATATGATCTTCTTAAATAGCCGTATCACAGCTCTAGCATCATTAGTGGGAGTGGGGATTGCTTCTACCCACTTGGAAACATAGTCAACAGCGACTAAGATGTAACGATTTCCGTTAAAAGAAGGGAATGGTCCTTGATAGTCAATACCCCAGACATCGAATATTTCAACTTCTAATATGCCGTTTTGAGGCATCTCATGTCTCTTGGATATTTGACCCATTCGTTGACAAGCGTCACAAGCCATAACAAAATCCTTTGAATCTTTAAACAACGAGGGCCAGAAAAACCCGGATTGTACGACTTTGGCTACGGTCTTGGACGGACCATGATGACCACCATAAGCAGATGAGTGACATCCTTCTAAAACTCCTTTAACTTCCCACTGAGGGATACACCGTCTATAAAGACCATCTGAACACTGCTTAAAAAGATAAGGATCATCCCAAACGAAGAATCTTGCATCATGCAAAAATCGTTTCCTTTGGTTATAAGAAAGGTTAGAAGGTAGTTGTCGACTGACAAGAAAATTGGCCATATCAGCATACCAAGGAGAAGAGTCAGTAATTGCCATTAATGAATCATCAGCAAACGAATCATTAATTGATGTTGGCAATCCTATTTCAGTTACTCTTATTCTTGAAAGATGGTCAGCGACTACATTTTCTGCTCCTTTCTTATCCCGGATCTCTAGATCGAACTCTTGAAGGAGCAAGATCCATCAGATAAGCCGAGGTTTTGCCTCTTTCTTTGAAAGCAGATATTTCAAAGCAGCGTGAATCAGTGTAAATAATGACTTTCGATCCTATAAGGTAAGAACGGAATTTGTCTAAGGCATAGACAATGGCAAAAAGTTCTTTTTCAGTAGTGGCATAGTTGATTTGGGCAGGATCTAATGTTTTACTAGCATAGTAAATAGCATGAAGGAACTTTTCCTTTCTTTGCCCCAAAACAACTCCAACGGCGTAATCACTCGCATCGCACATAAGCTCAAATGGAAGATTCCAATCAGGTGACTGGATTATAGGTGCGGTGATTAGAACGCGTTTGATTTTGTTGAATGCCTTAAGGCATTCCTTCGTGAAATTAAAAGGTGCATCCTTAAAAAGGAGCTCAGTCAGGGGCTTGGCTATTTTAGAAAAATCTTTAATAAACCGTCGGTAAAAACCGGCGTGGCCAAGGAAACTCCTGATTCCTTTTACATTAGCAGGTGGTGGCAGTTGCTCAATAACTTGGATCTTAGCTCGATCCACTTCAATACCTCTTCCGGAAATGATGTGTCCTAAAACTACGCCTTCGTTCACCATGAAGTGACACTTTTTCCAGTTGAGAACAAGGTCGACTTCTTTACAGCGTTTTAGCACTTTCGAAAGATTTGTCAAACAATTATCAAAGGAAATACCATAGACGCTAAAGTCGTCCATAAATACTTCCATGATAGTCTCAACGAAATCAGAAAAGATACTAGTCATGCAACGCTGAAAAGTTGCAGGTGCATTACACAAGCCAAATGACATTCGGCGATAAGCAAAAGTGCCATAGGGACAGGAGAAAGTGGTTTTTTCTGGGTCCTCAGGGTTGATAGGAATTTGGAAAAATCCTGAATAACCATCTAAATAACAGAAATATTTGTGGCAAGCTAACCTCTCTAATATTTGATCAATGAAGGGCAGAGGATAGTGATCTTTTCCAGTTGATTGATTCAACTTCCTGTAGTCAATGCACATACGCCATCCCGTCACAATCCTTGTGGGGATGAGTTCATTCTTCTCATTCTTGACTACTGTTGTTCCTCCTTTCTTGGGGACAAGTTGGACAGGGCTAACCCATTTTGAGTCAGAAATTGCATAGATTATGCCAGCATCTAGCAATTTCAGAACTTCAGTTTCAACTACCTCTTGCATGTTTGGGTTAAGACGGCGTTGACCTTGAACAGAAGGTCTTTGGCCTTCTTCTAAGTTAATTCTATGCATGCAAAAGTCAGGGCTTATGCCTGTGAGGTCTTCAAGTTTATAGCCTATTGCCTTTTTATGTTTCCTCAAAACAATCAATAGTGAGTTTAACTGATTTTCATCTAGAAGAGCACTTACTATGACCGGGCAATATTCAGACTCATCTAAAAAAGCATATTTTAGATTTGAGGGAAGAGGTTTAAGTTCAGGTTTATGTACTTCTGCCTTGGCAGGAGCATCAATTAAGCTTATGAACACCTCAACTTCTTCAGACGGTATCTCTTTACCAGTCAAATCTCTTTCCAGCTCACTGATCTCAAAATTATCGTTCTCAGAGATATCCTCAAACAATAAAATTGCTTATAAAGGATCCCCAATTATTGATGGGTACAGAGATTCATCAACGATTGAGTCGACAATGTCAAGAAAATAGCAAGGCTCTTCAAGCATAGGGCTCTTCATTGCACTGTTTAAGTTGTAGGTGACCTTATCATCACCTACTTCTAATGTCAATTTTCCATTCTTGACATCGATTACTGCTCCCGCAGTGTGTAGAAATGGCCTTCCTAGAATGATAGGGATTTGCGAATCCTCAGCCATATCCAACACTATAAAATCGACTGGAATGAAAAACTTCCCTACTCTAACAGGTACATCTTCTAAAACTCCCATAGGTTGTTTTAGAGAACGATCTGCCATTTGCAGGGTGATACTTGTGCATTTCAGAATTCCCATATTAAATTTTTCGCAAATGGAATAGGGCATAACGCTCACACTAGCACCTAGATCGCATAAAGCTTTATCAATCGTGTAGGTGCCTATAGTGCAAGGTATAGAGAAACTACCAGGATCCTTCAACTTAGGAGGGGACTTATTTTGCAATAACGCGGTGCATTCGGCGGTGAATGCGATGATTTCAACATCATCCAGAGTCCTCTTCTTTGTTAAGATATCCTTCATAAATTTCGTGTAAGAAGGTATTTGAGTGATTAATTCAGTGAAGGGAACCGTTACTTGGAGGTTTTTTGACAACTTCCATGAATTTACCGAATTGGGTTTCCTTATGATTTCTCCTCAAACGTTGGGGAAATGGAACTTGGATCTTGATGGGTTCATTTTCAAGTTCATCCTTCTTTTTAGATTTGTCTTCCGCTTCCTTAGCGGTGGATGGTTGGGTTTCTTTTTGGCTTTCTACTTGTGAAGGCTCAACTGTTGGTTCTTTGGGTTGCTGAGGTTCCGTATAAGTGGTACCACTCCTAAGGGTGATAGCATTTGCGGTGTCCCTCGGTTGTTCACCATGAGGTGGGAGTTGGCCTTGTTTTCTTTGGGTAATAGAGGTAGCCAATTGGGCCATTTGAGTTTGAAGCATTTTGATGGCAGCATCTTTGGCTTGATCACTCTTTTGAAATTGAGCAAACATTGAATCCTGTTTTTGAACAACTTGTAGAAGCATGGATTCAATTTTGCTCAAACTTGAGTCATTTGGTTGGCCTTGAATTTGAGGTGGTTGGTGTTGATTTTGGTATGGCTGATTAAAGTTAGGTTGGAATGAAGGTCTCTGGTTTTGAAAACATGTTGGATTGTAAGGCTTTTGTTGGTGTGGTATGAATGGTTGTTGAGTTTGTTGGTGGGGATTTTGAACGTTGGTACTTTTGTTGGATAAAAACGGGTGGTTTTTTGTGTTTTCGTTATAGAAGTTTGAGAAAGCGTTGCCTTGCCTATATCCTTGATAGGCATTGACTTGCTCTATTGAACTTCTACAATCTTGAAAACTATGCCCTCCAATCTCACATGTCTCACATACCACTACGTGGTTAGTGACGTTGATATGT
>JAIUZE010004085.1:0-27919 GCA_022085475.1 Heliosperma pusillum
CGCTGACATGCATCACAAGCTACCACAAAATCCTTAGCGTCTTTAAACATAGAGGGCCAATAAAAACCAGATTGAAGTACCTTAGCCACGGTTCGAGACGGACCGTGGTGACCACCTTAAGATGAAGAATGGCATGCTTCTAGGATTGCCTTGGTCTCCCACTGCGGTATACACCGTCGATAAAGACCGTCCGCGCATTCCTTAAATAAATAAGGATCGTCCCAAAAGTACTGCTTCACGTCGTGAAGGAAACGCTTCCTTTGCTGAAAAGACAAGTCAGGAGGCAATAGATTACCTACAATGAAATTAGCATAATCAGCATACCACGGATTTTCATTAGTAGTAATAGCCATCAGAATATCGTCAGGAAAAGAATCATTAATAGGTAAAGAATCTCCCTCTTCCTGCGATGGTATGCGAGATAAGTGATCGGCAACCAAATTCTCAGCTCCCTTCTTATCTCGAATCTCCAAATCAAACTCCTGGAGTAGGAGTATCCACCGCAACAGTCTTGGCTTGGCTTCCTTCTTAGCAAGAAGGTAATTCAGTGCTGCATGGTCAGTATAAATAATAACTTTTGAACCTAACAAGTAAGATCGAAACTTCTGTAGCGCATATACAATAGCTAGCAATTCTTTTTCTGTGGTGGCATATTTCACTTGAGCCTCATCTAATGTCCGTCTCGCATAGTAAATTGCACTCAAATCCTTGTCTTTTCTTTGATCGACCTAGTACCGCGCCAACTGCGAAATCGCTAGCATCACACATGATTTCGAACGGAAGTTCCCAATCTGGAGCCTAAATAATTGGTGTTGTAATTAAGGCTTGCTTCAACCTGCCAAAAGCAGAAAGGCATTCATCAGTAAAATTGAATGGGGCATCCTTGAGCAATAATTGTGTAAGTGGTTTATCAGTTTTCGAGAAGTCTTTAATAAACCGGCGATAAAAGCCGGCATGGCCAAGAAAACTTCTAACTCCCTTAACATTTACGGGAGGTGGTAATTGCTCTACCACTTGCACTTTTGACTTATCAACTTGGATGCCCTTGTCAGAAACTAAATGCCCTAAGACAACTCCCTCGTTGACCATGAAATAACACTTTTCCAAGTTTAGAACCAAGTTAACCTCGATACACTTCTGCAAAACTTTATCAAGGTTAGTCAAACACGTATCATAATCACTTCCATAGACGCTGAAATCGTCCATAAAAACTTCCATTATCGACTCGATATACTCAGAAAATATCCCCATCATGCACCTTTGGAAGGTAGCTGGGGCATTACACAATCCGAATGGCATTCTGCTATAAGCAAAAACACCATGTGGGCAAGTAAAAGTCATTTTTTTCCTGATCATCTGGGTGGATAGGGATCTGAAAGAACCCTGAGTATCCATCTAGATATCAGAAAAATTTATGGGATCAATGAAAGGGAGGGGGAAATGATCTTTTTTTGTGGCGACGTTTAATTGTCTATAATCAATGCACATTCGCCATCCAGTGACAACTCTAGTTGGTATTAATTCATTCTTATCATTTTTTACCACTGTAGTCCCTCCTTTCTTCGGGACTACCTGAACTGGACTCACCCATTTAGAATGGCCAACAGAATAAATAATACCTGCATCTAGCAATTTCATTACCTCTGCCATCACAACATCCTGCATTTTCGGATTCAACTTACGCTGACCTTGTCTGCAGGGCTTATGTCCTTCCTCTAATTCAATTCTGTGCATACAAATGTCAGGACTGATTCCTTTCAGGTCATCCAAACTGTAACCCAAGGCTTTCCTGTTCTTATTTAGGATATCCAACAGAGCAGTTAGTTGATTATTAGAAAGCTTAGCACTAATAATGACTGGGTATTTCTTATACTCATCTAAAACATATACTTAAGATGAGAAGGGAGAGATTGAAGTTCAGGTGTTTTTACTTCTACAACATAAGAAGTATTTACCAATCGTTTTACCGTTTCTCCTTCAGCATTTGTGAGGTCACGACCTTCCAAAGCGGCTTCTAGCATACCCAACACAGCGTCATTGTTCTCCGGGTTATCTGCACACGCATCCAAAACCATCAAAGCCTCTAACGGGTCCCTAATCAAGGGACCCGACCAAACATCAAAAACAGAGTGATCAATTATATCAATAGCATAGCAAGTGTCCTCTATCAAAGGTTTGGCAAGAATATTTGCTAGATTAAAGGTCACTTTATCACCCCCCCCCCCCCACCTCTAGAGTCAAGCGTCCATGCTTGACATCAATAATAGCTCCTGCAGTATGTAAAAATGGCCTACCTAGAATTATGGGAATCTGAGTATCTTCGGCCATATCTAACACAATAAAGTCGACAGGTATAAAGAATTTACCTATCTTAACAGGAACATCCTCTAAAACACCTAGAGGTCTTTTAACTGTTCGGTCGGCCATTTGTAAAGTTACGTTAATAACTTTGAGGTCTCCCATGTTCAGTTTCTCGCAAACTGAATAGGGCATCACACTAACACTTGCACCCAAATCACACAAAGCTTTATCGATAACATGGGTGCCTATAGTGCAAGGAATAGAAAAACTACCCGGGTCCTTTAATTTGGGTGGAGATTTGCTTTGTAGGAGTGCACTACACTCTTCGGTAAAAGCAATAGTCTCCATTTCATTGAAACTTCTCTTACGAGTCAAAATATCTTTCATAAATTTAGCGTAAGAAGGGACTTGGGTAATTAACTCAGTAAATGGTACAGTTACCTGGAGATTTTTGACGACCTCCATGAATTTACCAAATTGCTGCTCGATCTTTGTGTTCTTTAGTCGTCCCGGAAAAGGAACTTTGATAACAATTTGCGGATCAGCAGCTGTATTCTTCTTTGGAGCAGAACTAGACGTCTTATTGGCAGTAGAAGACGCCTCATTAGGAACCGGTATCGAATCAGTGTCGTCAGAGGGCAAAATAGTCGATCGACTATTTTGGTTAGTCGATCGACTACTCAGATTAGTCGATCGACTAGTTTCATCAGTCGATCGACTTTTTCCGCCTAGTTCAGATTCAGCTTCAGAGATTTTAGTCGATCGACTGCTTGAGACAGTCGATCGACTTTTTGTCAGTGGCACAGCAGACTCGTCTGCTGCTGTTTCTTCCTGGTTTGCTTCTAAACCGTCGGATGTGACTTTTTCAGTCGTAGGAGGCAGCTTCGGTCCATCATATGAAAGACCGCTTCGGAGATGTATCGCATTAGCCGTGTCATGTTGCCTATCCGGCTGAGACGACAACGTACCCGGTTGCCTTGTAGCTTGCTTAGATGTTATTTGTGCCATTTGTGTCTCAAGCATCTTGATTGAAGCATCTTTAGCTTGCTCATTCTTTTGGTATTGTACCATGAAAGATTGAAACATGGACTTAAGTTCTGCAGTTTCAGTTGGTACAATAGGTGGTTGTTGAGTCGGAGGAGGAAAAGACGGTGCCTTTTGGTGAAGGAAACCACCTTGTTGTTGACTACGATGCGGTGGGGTATATACTTGTTGTTGTGTTGCGGTGGGGTTCAAAACGTTCTGACTTTTCCACGAAAAGTTAGGATGTTCCCTAGTTCGTTCAATGTAAAAGTTGGAAAACGAACTGCTTTGCTTGTATTGTTGGAAAGCAAGCACTTGCTCTTTCTCCGTCATACAATCAGCTGCAGAATGCCCCTCATCCCCACATCTCTCACAAGTGGACGTTTGTTGAACCATAGCATTAACTGTCTGTTGTCCCCCCGGAACCTGACTCATCTCCAACCTATTAAATCTAGCATTCATAGCCTCTAGTTGCGCGACAACCGCACTAGATTCACCACTACCCTTGCGCACACCTCCCCTTGGATTTCCATACTCTGCCGTTTGTCTCGCCATTTGCTCAATGATATTCCAACCCTTATCATCGTTAATATTCTGCTGGATTCTCCCATTGGCAGCGGAATCAAGAACAGCCCGATGATCATCAAACAACCCATTATAAAATTGGTTACAAAGGAACCATTGCTGAAATCCATGGTGCGGAACGGAGCGAACAAGCCGCTTGAAACGAGTCCAAGCTTCGTTTAGGTCTTCACTTGCCACTTGCTTAAAGCTAGTAATCTGCCCTCTTAAAGCATTTGTACGCTGGGGAGGGAAGAATCTCTTGTAAAAGGCTAGAGCGAGTGTGTTCCAGTCTGTAATTCCCGCTTGTTCTTTATCCAAATACCGATACCATTCACGAGCATTATCCCGTAAAGAGAAAGGAAGTAATACCTCTTTCACCTTATCAGCGGTCACCCCAGCAGTAAGCGGAATAGTAGAACAATAGTCTGTAAAGGTTTCCATATGCTGACCAGGATCCTCATTCGCTCCACCTCCGTACTGATTACGCTCCACCAAATGAACATCGGAGGGGCGAATGTCGAAAGTACCATTGTTTGCTGTCGGAAGGGAAAATCCCTTAGGAATAGAGGCGAGAGTAGGCTCAGAGTGGCTAGCTATATTAGGCATAACTACAGTAGTGACAGCAGAAATAGAAGTACCCTCTTCAAAGGACCGTGTTTCTGCTACAAAATCTGCGTAAATACTATCAAGCGTACTCAAGTCTTCAGCTTGATGTAATTCTTTCCAAAAGTTCCGTCTAGCACGAAGAGTCTTTTCTGGTTCGGGGTCGAATGGTACGAGCTCGGACCTGGGACACCTGGGCATAAACAAACACTAAAGGGAAGAAATGAGAAAACTCTCAAGGAACGATAGTTCCTTGAGATAAGACAAACTAAAATTAAACAAATAACTTATCACCGTCTCCCCGGCAACGGCGCCAAAATTTGACAGGCTAAATCGCACACCTAAGTAAAGATAACCAACTGGCCTAAACTAATGCAGTAAAGGAAGTCGGGATCGTATCCAAAGGGAGACTAAAGAAATTCTATTCGCTAATTAATAGTTTGTCTAAGTAACAAATTTGGGGGTTTAAAATGTGTGTTTTCTAAACTACAAATAGTGAAGGAAAGAGAAATAAAGGGAAGAGAAATAAAGCAAGAAAGTTTATTGAAATATGATAAGAGAAATAGCTAGGATATCGGGTTACCACGGTCAACGACGGTCAATGAAAGAATCAAAAGGTTAACATAAACATGGTTTGAAGTGTAATGGATAGTTCCTTCCGGTCTACTATTCACCCTAGAATTACTAATTTAGCTTTCGCTCTAATTAGGGCAATCTATTGTCCGCTGCAAGTTCTACCCTTTCCATATCTTACGATCTAGGTCAAGGTTTAACAAACTAATAAATCGGTCACATGCATTTAACCAATTTACTAACAATTAAAGCAACAATTAACAATACAAACCAATAATTATGACTTAACTAATAATCTAATAAATATACCGTCACCTAACCGCGGTTCCCCTAAATCCTAGCATAGAAGAATTAGCTACTCATGTTGTACCTAATGAAATTAACTAAAATAATAGGAATTGAATTAAACATGGCTAAGGACAACAATTAATAGACAAGGAGATTAATGAGCGAGAATGAATAACAACGAACGAAAATAAGAGAAAATAAATTAATATAAAAGAAGATTTTATACCAAAAGGAAGGAAAAAGATCGATTCAAAGTATTAGATCTGAAGTTGCTAAAGAAACGTAGAATGTTTAACAGTGTAAAAGAGATAACCTAATTATTCTGTCTTTTTCCCCTTAAATACTGAATCTGTCACTATTAAAACTAATGGGCCAAATCAGAAAATAAAATCCTCGGCTAAAACTAAAAGTAGTCAATCGACTGAACAACGTAGTCGATCGACTAAAATGAGGAAATCTGCCTCCTCTAACTCAAATCAGTCGATCGACCAAAATGGGTAGTCGATCGACTAATTCCACAACCTGTCGATCGACTAAAAAGAGTAGTCGATCGACTAAATCCCAGATCAGCATGCCAATTTCACACTAATTCAATGCGTCTTCTTCCGTTCCTGAACGTCCCAAGGTAGCAGTTCTCAAGCACGACTCCATTCGTATCCGAAATGCAACACAGAGGTGAGACTCTACTTGTTATGGCTCCTTGTGGGTCAATAACCTGTACGAAACAAAGAAATACCCAAAGTCTACGAAACAAAGTAGAATAGTAGCTTTTGCTACTCAAATGGCATAGAAATGCGTGCAAAAAGGGTGAAATAAATGTATAAATTAGGCACGCATCAAACCTTCCCAAACCAAACCGTTGCTTGTCCCAAGCAAGCAAAGACTATAGACAATAAACTCACTTAATGGAACGAAGAAAAAGCAAGTATTTGAAAACAAGTTATAAGCTGTGGTTACATTTTAGATGTAACCACCATTGAAAACAAATTATAAGCTGTGGTTACATTTTATCAAAAAGTAACAATATAATTCCGTCTTATTTTTCAGACGAAATAGTCCGTCTAAAATAAGAATTTGCGTTTTTGTTGTCATATGATTCCTCTTAATCATGATTGTTGGTTACTAGGTAATATTAAAATTATTAAAATTTTATTTTTTCCCTAGGTGAGATTGTTGTAATGTTAGTTGTATAGTTCAGATGATGATTGTCAATAATTTTAGATTGGTCTACCCTGGTTAGACCTGGCAAATAGGTCAACCGGATCAGGTTTGGGTCGGGTCAGTTCGGGTCTCTCGTTGCTTTCGGGTTAATTCGCAGGTCGGGTCATTTCGGGTTTCGGGCTTGTTTCGGGTTTGTTGTCAAGTCTGTTTCGGGCCAACCGGGTCGGGTTATTTCGGGTCGGATCATTTTCGGGTCAAAGAATAAGAGACAAAAGGCCATTTTAAGTCGTTTTTGTTCAATTAAAGTTATGTTTTGTCGGGTCATTTTTGAGTTGAGTGGTTTTGAATCGGATTATATTCGGGTCGGGTCAGTTACGGTTCAGGTCGGGTTGGGTCCAATCGGGTTTCGGGTCACATTCGAGTGTTGTAGTACATGTCAATTTCGGGTCATTCGGGTCGGGTCAATCGGATCGGGTTGCTTTTGCCAGGTTAGACCTGGTAACTAAACACTTCGGTCATATTTTAGGCGAATAGATGACATCGTTTTTTTTCCAGGAAAGCTCGACCAGCGATAAAAAGTCTTTAGCCATGGGCGAGACTCCTCTATCCATATCCCTATGACCCTACCCCTAAGTCTGAATAGGGGTGATAATGAGACGAGAAAGCTCGCGAGCAACTCGAGATTGGCTCGGTCAAGGCTCGGTCAAAGCTTGGCTTAGGCTTGGGCTCGGGCTCAGCTCGAAAGCTTAACGAGACAAGCCGAGCAAACGCTGGCTCGGAACGAAAAGCTCGCGAGCAGCTCGAACTTGTGTAATTAGATAAGATATTGCTCATATTTTATAAAAATATTTTATCATGATTATATATTTATATCACCTATATCAAAAATCTAACTTATTTGCCAAACATTTTTAAATATATCCTTCGAACCTTGTTATTGAAAATATCGGAAGAAAAAAACCTATAAAAATAACAGTTATATATAGGCTCGATTTGAGCACGAGTTTGGCTCAAGCTCGCGTTAAAGCTCGCAAGCTTGATAACGAGCATATTTTTTTCAAGCTTGGGTAAGCTTGAGATCGGCTCGAGCTCGAGTTTTGGTTCTTTGGTTCTTGAGCACAAGCCGAGCAAGGCCAAGCTCGGGCTCGGCTTGGCTCGTTAACACCCCTAAGTCTCAAGGTGTGAAAAAACAATTCCAAAGAAAAGTGACCATAAAATCTAGAAAAATATACCAGGATTGCACATTTAACAGAAAATTATTACCGACCCTAGAAAAGATGATTCACGCGCATACAATGCCTCGAAGTAGAACAATTAGCTAGATGGTACATTTACTGATTCGGCGAGGGCTTCCAGCAACTCCTTTTGTTCCAATGTTGCACATGACTGCATGACACGAAAAAACAAAAATTAAATTCACATTACCTAAAATTTGAGCAACTGATTTACTATGCTTTAGCTTAGGTACATTATTTAATAAAGCGAAACAAACTTATTCACTGAACTGCTACCGTTCTTTTGTTATCAGATATATCTGACCTCCCAACCTCTACTAAATAGCCTGCAGGCGGGAGCTTTTGAGGCATCCGTAACAAATGAAGGCCAACTATCGATTTCTAACTGAGATTAGGACTCAGAAATTATTCAAACATGGCATGGCAAAGAATGAGATGTGTGTGTCTGTAATCAAGAGATTCACCTGGACAGCTGTCTCTATATCCCCATTCAGAAAGGAAGTTAGCTCAAAATTCATCTTCAGCCTGTGGTCTGTCACTCTATTGTCCTGAGAAATAAAGATTCATATCAAGCAGTACTCTTTAGCCAGTATCCAAGAAAAAAAATCAGTTGCGAATTATGTTTCTCAAACTAGCATAAATATAGCATTGGTTAGCCGTGTTTGTCGGAGTAAAATCAACCGTAGAAGGTAGTGTAACTACTACTCCATTGCTTAAGGATATAGTGTCATTGAGAATTGCTCCTGTGATGAGGAACACGAGGGCCATAGAATTGTGCTTGAGTTGGTGAAGAAATTACTATGGAAGCAATTTTTATTATGAGACAGTTGGTGGAACACTATCGTGGTAAGAAGATAGACTTGCATATTGTTTTGATTGACTTAGAGAAGGCATATGATAGGGTATCGAGAGAAGTGCTTTGGTTGGCTTTAGCGAGGAAAAGAGTGTCCCAAAAATATAACGAGGAAAAGAGTGTCCCAAAAATATAAGGACATGTATGGGGGGGAGAGTGCAAATTTAAGAACTAACGTAGGGAGAACAAGAGAATTTCCCATTACCATTGGGGTGCATTAAGGTTCCGCTCTTAGTCATTTTCTCTTTGTTGTAGTTATGGATGAGTTATGGATGAGTTCACAAGGGCTATTTATAACAACATCCCTTGGTGTATGATGTTTGCAAATGATATTGTGTTGATTGACGAGACGAAATAGGGGGTTGAAAAGAAGTTGCAATAGTGGAGGCATACTATGGAGACTCGGGGCTTCAAGCTAAGTAGGAATAAGAGTGTAAAACTGAGTAGGAGGCCCATGGACGCACCAGTTAGGAGGCTCGAGAAGTGGGGAACAGAGAAGGTTGATAAGAGTAGAGGCCAGAGGGAGACCAAAACAGACTTGGTTGAGAGTGATAGAACATGATATGAGATTTCTTGGGCTTGAAGAGAGTATGGTGATGGAGAGAGCAAAATGGAGGGAAATGATACATGTGAATTTTTAGTATCTCTTCTTATTTGAAATATATAGTGTCTATACTGTATTTTCTTTTTTATCTTTCTAAAAAAGATTATTTGTTTTCTCTTCAGATTTATTAAAAGTTTTAGCTAAAAATTTCTTATAAGAATACTTGGTTTACTTTGGTTTTCCGTAACACTAATTTTTAGTGTGATATTCAAAACATAGTTTTAAACTGTATTTTTAAATTTTAACCATAAAGTTTTTTATAAAGAAACCTCTAAGTTTAACTTGACTTTTGTACTATATTTCACTCTATATTTGCTTTTCGCTTTTCCTTATCTATATTTTTGCATTATGAGGTGTGTGATTACTCAAGAATTGTTTTAAAGGATGATTCATGTCAGCCGATCCCAAATCATTTTGGGATTAAGGTTCTTATGTTGTTGTTGTTGTTGGAGGGAGAAATTACATTGTAATGATTAATCAAGTAATTGTAAACATACCTTATAATTGTAAGTTCGGATCTTTTCGGACCGAGCACCAGTGCCCACCTAGCATATGCAGCACCACATGAGAACAACAGCAAAGCGAAAGCAGCAGATTGTCAGTGAAAATACAACACCCCACATTAATATCCCCATCCATCTCAGGATATATATACAATATATATTGAGACGTGCCTTTTCTATCTCAAAGCGCCTAGATCAACTGATAAGGGATTCATCAAAAAAAATGAGTGATTTCAGGTGACCTAGCTCACAAATTCAATTCCCTACAACTGCAGCTAAGAATTCAATGAGGGCTTTGCAGCTCTCACGGCCTTACACGGATCAATACTGACTAAACCACGTGGCACGATCCACGGATATACCACATGCCTCTTCTACAAGACAAACAGCAGACTGACAAAAAAAATTTCAACTCCAGTAATAGTGAACCATGAAACACCTACCTATGAACTGAACACCCTATCCTCCCATTTCGTGCAAATCACAATCCAATAAGGCAGTTATAAACTAATCAAACACTCATGTTCTAGGCTTAAACAGCCACCATGATTGCAAGAAAGCTTTAAGAATAGACCAGATTTCTAGGGCTAAAGTTTCAGCCTAGAGCTTAGCCTTTACAGTCCCTTGTACATTTAAAGACATGAAAAATAGAAAGAAAAAAAAAAAACATCTCTAGTAAACCTAAAACTAGGAGCTGGCCTTATCTGTAAAAAGAATGTTATTATCATTCATAAGAAGCCATCTAGCAACCAAGCAAAATGGTCTTATTAAAGTAAACACAATTCGCCCTCACTACTTTTGTTTAGCAAAAGATAGTTCAGGAATGGTTTGGACATCAAACCTGTGATTTCCGCTCAGTCCTTATCTGTTCTTGCTGCTCACGCACTTTCATTTCGTACCTGGAAAACGCCGAGACAGTATATATATTTAAGACCCAAATATAAATACTTCGTAATATTAAACAAGAGTCAAATATTTGATTGGCGTGTCATACCAATTTAAATACGCTTAAATTAATGCATAAATAGAGCAGATTTATCTCTGGAATCTACTCAAATGCTACATGAACATACATATTAACAAATTAAAAAAATTATTTTAATAACAATAATGGAGACCACGCGTTTGAGAATGATCTCATAAGCTATAAAATTTCAACTCTTTACATTTAGGATTGTACCAGTTTCTACACGACAAGAGATGGATATGGGTGTGGATTCCATACCCGACATTTATTAGTCAGACTTTTCTCCTAGCAGAACTAAACTAGCAAGATTTGCACCTCCAAAGTAGTGGAGCATAGTTTATAAAACAGTGTTATATTTTATGCTTTTCAATCTTAGTTGTCAACTTCTCTCCATTATACTTGACAAATTTTGACTTCAAATTATGAAATGTATTTTTGCTTTAAAGATCTGTCCCTGCCCCCATATCACAGCAGGGTAACCTAATTCGTTCAACCAGGCTGCGAATTGCGAATTAATTCAAGCGAATTACGAATTCGAATTACATCGAATTATGGTGTTTGGTTATAATTTTATCGAATTATGCTCAATTTTGAGCGAATTGCGTATTGTTATTACGAATTCAAATCGGTCGTATTACGAATAAGGTAACCCTGAGTCAGAATAACAGCGCATAAGTAGAGCCTGAGAATATTTTGAAGCTAGTCTTGCAGACATATTGGCCTCCAAAGACCAACCTACCAGATTATTTTTTGAAGCTAGTCTTGCAGACATATTGGCCTCCAAAGACCAACCTCCCAGATTATTTTTTGTACTTGGGTGATGAAGCAGTCAGCTGCAATCAGTAAAAACGTAACTAGAACAGGTAACTAAACCTTGGACTTTTCTGAGCTCCTCATACCAAAAGAATCATTAGGATGAACGCAGGAGAGAGGTGATATCTCAGGTCACAGTCTTAAGAGCCTCAAAAGATAAGTAGATGCAACAAATGTCTTCAAAGCACTCCTAGGGTAAATAAAGTATACTAAGAATAACCAAGTCTAAAAGTTAAGCACATACAGTTTTGCACGCAGTAATTGAAGAGCACGACTTTTATTTCGAAGTTGTGTCCTTTCTTCTGTACAGAAAATACGGATTCCCGTAGGCTTGTGGAAAAGATCCGCAGCTGTTTCCACTTTATTCACGTTCTGACCTGAATAATAATTGGATGAGGATACACTCAATGCTAAGAGAATAGACTGTATAACAGCAAGAATACACTGCACATATACATTTGATGCGTAGCATTAAATCTTGGTTTGAGAGTAATTCAGACTGCTAGATAAATGCTGCCGATAACGGCTCAAAATGCGGTTACGGTAAACTTCAAAACCTAGATAACTTAATTGCATGTACATATCGTGGCCGTGGGAGATATTTTCAACCATGTTTGATGGTGAACAATTCCAATTAACTTCTGAGTTATTATGAGCTTGATTACAGAAATGATAAGGTTACAGCCAATCATACCTCCAGCACCTCCAGATCTTGCAGTAGTAAGTTCTATATCTTTCGGATCAATAACAACGTCAACTTCATCAGCCTGAAAGGAAAGACGATGTTAGAGAGAACCATACAAAGACATGTTGATCGGCCTAGATCCACATTTTCAGAGAACAAACAAGGAATTCCATTTTCTAAGACATCTAAATAGCGAAAAAGCCTGTAATTGGGATATCACAATTCTAATGATGAATATATCATCACAATTCATGAATACAAGTGATTTACAGCAAACAGCCCTACCATTTAAAACAACAATCATTGTTATGAACTAAATTGTTGACGTCTCAACGAGGAGTGATAAGACGGAGAAAACATAGACAGAAAGAAAATGAGAAAAAAACAAAACAAAGTGGAAAAGTGATAATGGAGGGGAAGCCTAAGTAAATAGGATAAGGAAGCAGAAGGAACCAAAAAAAATGTTTGATGTGAATTAGAGAGTTGCGATGGAAGGGGCGAGTTAGAGAGGAAAAAAAGGAAGAAAAAGTCGTGAAAGAAACTTGGGAAAGAAAACAAAGAAGAGACGCCAATGAAAAATTAAGTTTTAACGGTATATGAAGATGATGACAAGTTTACAAGGCATTCGAACAAAAGACTGACACCTTGATAGCATGATCAAAGATAAGCAAAAACTTTGGATGCTTTCTAAGTCGTTGGTCTCCACCTATTTTCAAGACAATTGTTATATTGAGATCTGCTAGATAAAGAGTTAAAGACTGCTTATATTAACATTTATCTGAAGACTGGAAATAAAAGCTTACACTAGGACAAGACGGTTGATAGAAAGTTTAGATCAAAAGAAACGTACCTCAGGCATGATGGCCACGGTTGCAGTTGACGTATGCACACGGCCCTGGGTTTCTGTCAGAGGAACTCGTTGAACACGATGCACACCGGACTCATATTTCAACTTGCTATATACCCGCTTTCCTTTTATCTCCATCACAAATGTCTTGTACCCTCCTTTTTCAGCCTTTACAGTACCAGTACATTGTCAGCATATACCAATGACTAATCTAATTTCAGAATGAAAAAAACAGTATACCTCTGAGAATGATATCGGTGTAAACTTCCATGAATTACGTTCACTATACTTTTCATACATGTGCACCTAAAAGATCAAATAAACATTTGTCAAGTAAGACAAACACAAGTGCATTGACGATGGTACGCGAACTTGTTGACTGCCCCCATAAGTCAGTTCGTAACTTCATGAAGTTACTATAATGTTTACATATTGAAACACTACTTTCTACAAATGAACAATTATTAGTCTATATGGGCTTTTACTGCGTCTCTCATGCTTAATACTCTACTAAAAATTGATTCATTTATCATTCCTAACAGAAGGATATTATTCTTTACCCCATATCTACTAAGGTGTAACCCTGCTGATTCACTATAATGTTCCTCCATTCCATTTTGGGTATATTTACTATAATGTTCCTCTACCCTTTTTGACAAAAAATATAGGGCTAAAATAACACCATCTCTTACTCCACAAGTCTTTCTTAAATAACAACCACATGTTCCTCTTCCCTAAAAAATTGTGCCCAAAAACTGGGGACCATGATCAAGAATAGGAGGGAGTATAAGGGAGCATTGTACTTAAGCTAAAACTGGAAATATCCGGTTCCACTGTCACTCAAAGTTTTCGTACTAGTTTCAACAAAATATTGTTCCTCTAATTTAGGGCTTGCTTGGAAAGGAGGTAATTGTTACTAGGGTAATAGAGCTTAAATAAAGTAGAATAAATTAGCTAACATGTGAAGGGATAAAGTTATGAATAATAGGCCAAACCGGTAAAGAAATGGCATAATTTGATATCTAGAAATAAAAGATATTAAAAATGTGCAGCACTGAGCCTTATTTAAAATGCACGAAGGCATTTTGGCTAGTGCCTCATTTTAGGCGTGCCTTAGGCACACTCGAGGGACCCTTTTAAAACTACGGTGTGGATAGAGGAAACAATAGGCTGGTTTATGAGGACGAATTACTTGTTTTCTTGCTTTTACAAGGTAGCTAGTAATTTTATAATCATAAATTTACATATTTAATTGTAGGGGAAATTGGGGTTAATTGTACATTATTTAATTTTTTATTTTAATCGCAAGGAAAATCAAGGGTATTACTAAGAATTACCTTATTGTGTTCGTTGTATGCACCCACTGTATCGAATACACAATATAGAATGAATTGCAAAATAGAATTACGTGTACAAATCGACCATACAACGAATTTGTTAGCCGTGATCCAACCTATTCTCTAGGTTAGAATTCGAAAGGGGCCCATGCACGAGAGGAGTGAGTCCCAGTTCACATGCCCAAGGGAAGTCCATCTTTCCTAAAACCAATTGGCTATGCGAGGAGAATCCTCATGCCTTATAAAGTGAGAACTCTCCATTGCCAATGTGGGACTTCGCATGTGGGTTTCTTACATTTGAACACTCCCCCTCCACGTGTGAAGCCCGCTTAACAAACCAGGACAACACCACGGGGGCGCACTAGAGTTCCTTTAGATAGAGGGCCCTCCTCCAATGGCACCAAGGCTAAAATAATTACTCCTCATATCCACTCATTTTTCCCTTTCCCTTTTTGCACAAGAATTAAGGAAATGAATTTGGAACACACAAACACACTACCCCACATATAAATGAATTTGGACCACAAAAAACACACGACCCACATCCAAAAAAGGAAAAAGGGAAGAAAATCCGACTTACCCAATAAGGAAATTGGAAGAAATGAGTGACTAGGAGGGAGTATATTATATGGGAACCTGGCAATGTTAGAATTCGAAAGGGGCCTTGCCCTACCCAAAAGGAGAGGGTGCCCACTTCACAAGCCCATGGGAACTCCATATTTCCTAAAACCAATTGGCTACAGGAGAACCCTCGTATCTTATAAAGTGAGCAACTCTCCACCACCAATGTGGGGCTTCACGTGTGGGTTTCTTACATTCTAATGCTCTGTAATGGAGTAAAAGGAAGCAGGAGAGTGAGGTGCACATAACGTTAGTTAAAGAGGCACACAATCAGCACCAAATCCACCATTATGAGATATAACTAGAGTGGAGCTAACTCCTCAGCTTCACAGATAACTAGCGGAAGATCAGGACTTATTTTATAGCAACAAATAAAAACAAATTTATCAGGTGTAAGAGAATGATTTCGTAATACTTTATAGATATATCTACCAAAAGATTCCTTTGTATAACTCATATATACGATTTTGATCTTAATTACATAAGGCCATATTTTATGTCTAGTCTAATTGCACACAACTTCAAAGCCATAAGACATTTACATTTACATTTCTGTCTCGTCTAATTGCATGGTAACATAATACGAGAAGAAAGATGTACCTACAAGATCACCAGCCCAGATTCCAGCCTCATCGCCGCCTGTACCAGCTCGTACTGAAAATGAATCACCCAGTACATTACTTTAACAGAGACCATGGGGAAAATGGAACTTGCATCAACAGAAGTGTGACCTGCTGATAATTGGAGGTGCTCTAAATCATTCATTCATCTCGTAATGTTATTTGAATGGTTCTATTTGGAGGCAAGAAGGAAGAAGGAAGAGGTCTGAAAGCAAAAGCAACTCCAAAAACTCAAGAAAGAAGATTTCTTGCACAAGAGTCAACTTTGAAGGTCATATCTTGAGTTTATTTTAGTTGATGGTGAAAGTTCGTCATCTTACAGTCTCCAACAATAGTTGACAGGCTAAATCTGGCCAAGTAACGAAGAAGTTATGGCCCTTCAAAGTTCTTCGCGTAGAGCTGGGAAGTTGTGTATAGGCTTGATTAGGCGACGATGGCCCAGTGTACCAAATCGTGTTACCTGATACTCTTTGAGCGCCCAGTCAATCACCGGCGCGTATACTATGCCATCACGTGTTTAGGCGGGTCACGAGATCACCTTTGGGAAAGCCTTCTTTTATTAATTTTACTATAAATGCCCTGTCTTACCGCCACAGATGAGACATTTTTCGTTTTTTACTACCCCTAAGCTTGGTAGGTTTTAGCTTTTTACTACCCCTAAACTTGCTAGGTTTTGGTTTTGCACTAAATTACTCTTAGCTACGTCGAGCAAGTAGTTTTAATACAAGAACCTAATTGAATTGAGGATTTTCTTATAGGAATCAATTCAAGATTATTAAATTTGATAACATCTTTCTTATTTATTTTTTCTACTTTTCTGTTATGCCATTCATATTATATATAGATAGATAGATTGATCAAGTTTTCTTAACTAAGTGTGAGTAGCCCATTATCTAGGGCTTAGGGGATCTATGATTGTCACTTGGGGTTTATTTAGATATATATTGATTTATGCTAGCACCCAATTACATGTTATCATGCTTAATTGATTAGCTGTGGCCACACTTGATTGATTAAGATTGCAAAGAAGTGTTGATCCGAGAGAACTAGTACGAGCACAGGAGTTTTTTGGGTGAATGTTACTTGACCCCCAAGCGAGATTCGTAGCGAACCCGAGACCGTAGACCTTTTTTAGCATTTGAATTACTCATTTTAGTTCTTATAATATCCAAACCACCATGATTTTTACATAATCAAGATTCATCATAACTTAATAGTGATAATGACCCTCTCGTTGTGGACATGATCCCGACTTTCCCCATCTATATTAGTTAGTGGACCGAAAGGTATTTTTGATAGGTTGTGATAGCACGTACTTAGTTGACAAGAACATGCCCTGTATAGAAAAAAAGATGGTTTACCTTCTAGCATTATATTCCGGGCATCAAGAGGATCAGCAGGAAGAAGCAGCAACTGTTGACATTGCAAATAGTGAAAAATAAAGAATTTGAGAGAGGTAATGCAAAATAAATATTAAATGATACTGAAGAGAAACAGCAATAGCTTAAACCTTTAGAATGTTTGATAAAAGGGAAGTACATATATAAAACTATAAACCCAAGAGGTTGAGGAATGGGGTAAAAGAGTTAACCTTTAGCTTCTCCTCGAACTCTTGGAGTTGTTTGGTCAAAGTTTCAACTTCAGTTGCGATCATCTGTGCCATATCTTCATCAATGCCCTCCTCCTTGGTTAAGGCTGGTGAGTTTAAGCAATCTATTATTGATACTGGAAGTTGATATCAAACATGAGTATATGGAAAGAAGGACATACCTTTGGCCTCTTCTAATTGCTTCTCACATTCCCTAAAATTTCTAAATGTCGTAACAACCTGTACATTAATTTGAACAGATAAAAAATGATCAGATATGAGCTGGAATTAAGTGAAAAACATGTAAGGAGAAGCACTGAAATGAAAGAAGGTCACATACCACATCAAGCTCTGACATAGATTGAGCCAGCTTTTGATATTCACTGGGATTCGAAACAACGTCAGGGTCAGCAAGCTTGACCTGGCTCCAAAATTGTGAATTAAGGCTATATAGAGAAGTCCTGAATCATACAGTAGAGGAGCGTGTTCCTCTAGATTCCAAACTCACTTTCACGACAAACTATTAAGACATGTTTTGCTGTTGTTTCTTTGTTTAAAGTTTCAGAAATTAAAACAAGTTACGGAATCTCAACACAAAAGTGAAATGCAACAGCCATTCAACTATGGATTGAGACAGTTTCGGCAATATAATACTCCCTCTGTCCCGGTCATTTGTTGTCCTTTCATTTTGACACAAAGACCGTGAAAAGAGTGGTGGTTCCACTTAGGGAGTTACAAGTGGACGATAGTGACTGAAACACCTTAAAAAGAAATAGGACAACAATTGACCGGGACAGAGTGAGTATATAAGTATATTATATGGGTAATTATAAGAAAGGGAATTACCGATAAATCTTTCCATGTCTTCTCGGCAGATTCCAATTTGGTAATGAGATAGGGTTCCTGCAAGAAAAGAAAGAAAGAAAAAATAGTCGGTATTAAAAAGAAAAGTAGTTGGGATTGAAAGTAGAAAAAGGAGAGACGTACAGCCATGCAAATGAGGGAAGAGGTACGGCGGGGGCGGCGGAAGGTTGATGGAAGAAGAATAGTGGGTGGTTCAAGTGTGAGTATATTGAAGCGATTCAAATATGTTGGAGGGAAGCAGACATTGAAGGAGGTAGTTGATAAGCTCTTCATGCTCATGCCTGCGTTTACACTTTACATACACAGTTCAAAGATAAGAGTTGAGCAAGTATTCAAAACACCATAGAACGAGAGAGGATAGGGTCAAGTAGTCGAGGGGTGATACTGCAAAACAGTGAGATAGCAGTAAGTTGATTGTAACCACATCCAATATAGTTTTTGAGCTTTATAATAAAGTTTTTGAGTATATTATAGTTTTACTATAAAGTTTTTGAATTTATTAATTTGAACATTAAGTTCAAAAAAATTACAATAAAACTCAAAAAACATCATATATAAGATATAAAATTTAATTTATAAACTTGAAAAAGCTCGAAAAAAATGCACAAAAACTCAAAATCATACTACTCTGAGGTAGTACCTCCGATGTATAATCATTTTTCTCGTGAGATAGGCCATTAGCCACTAGGGTATAACTGTATAAGTATATTTACTCACGCATCAAACAGGTAAATTATATCCATAGGAGTTAATAGAGAAAAAAAATAAAATAAAATAAAAAAATTAATTATCCAGTAAATGGTTAACTATCCACTAAATGGTTAACTACCCAATACATATTTCGGTTTCTTTTTCTTTTCCAAATTAGTTAAATCAATTTTAAAATCCTAACAAAATCATTAAATTTATAGTTGTCATCTAGTCGTACTCAAATTATCAAGGTTATTGTTCATAGTCATGAAATTAAACTACCAAATTCACTAAACTCAAAGTGAATATAATAGGTTTATGGACTGAACATGACATTAAATAACTCATATTCATCAAATTAAACTATCAAATTCACTTAACTCAAAATGAATATAATAGTGTCGTATAGTGAATACGACACTACATAATACATATTCATCAAATTACATTATCAGATTCACTAAACTAGAAATGAATATAATAATATCGTACACTGAATATCATAAAATATAAGACATATTCATTAAATTACACTTTCATATTCACTAAACTCAAAGTGAATCTAATAGTGACATATAATGAATATTACACCAAATAACACATATTCATTGAACTAAATTACCATATTCACTACATATTCTACGTCATGGTAATCGGCAATATTATCATCATCATCATCGCCATACCATCTTCAATTTCATCTTCCAACACATCTTTTGTCGTGAATGTTGTATCTTCTCTCGCATTACAACGAATTTTGTGAGAGAAACGTAAATTCAATTCAATTAATTTTCACTATTTGATGATGTAGTATTAGTACAAACCTGATTAGACGATAAAAGACGATCACAATGCTATAATTATGGGCTATTTGTGAATATAGGAAGAACGAATTGAAGAAGATGAGGAAGAAAATGGGGTTTGTGTTTGGTTGGTAACTGTATTTGAAGGAGTTAAAGAGACTAGAGAGTCAAGTGAGGAGTGGGCTGTAATTTTTGGAATGTGGTTATTATTTTCTTTTTTTAAAATAAAAAAAATGGATAAGGAGCATGCAGTAGTATACTCCTGGGAGTATAGCCTAAGAATTGCATCAAACAAGGTATTACCTCATGTCAATAATGAGTTCTTCACAGGGCCGGCCTTAAGGGGTGTTTGGGTTGGCGGATGACAAGGGCCCGGTACAAGAAGGGGCCCAATATTAAAAAAAAATCACAAAACTCAAACGCAGAATAAAGGGAACTACTATTGGGAAAGTAAACAGACTACTTTTCTTTCTTCATATTTGACTATTTCTCTTCTAAATTCATCTCTCTTCCTCTTATTCTTCAACTTCCAAAACCAAATTTCCTCAATTTTTATAGGGTTCTTCCAAAATCTACTTTACAATTTACACTTTTAAGCCTTTAAAATTTAAATTTGAAAAGAAGTAAAGTACTTGTGTGATTGTGTATTTACCGTTTATCGACCTTCGTTGGCCTCTTCATCGATTGCATATATGTCTCGTCGCCTCAGTCACCATGAAGCCAATAATTCAGAAATTCAGGATTGTTCTAAATTTTTTTTTTCTTGCTAATCTTCATTTTATTAATTATAATGGATTATTTGTAATTTGTAATACTGTGGGTGACAGGTGTTTTTTACTGCTAACCTAGTGACCCATTGTCTCGTTTCTTTTTAATTGTTGTTTTGTTGTTTTGCTTGTGAATAGTGATATGGAGTTTCTTTTTTAGTCGTTGAATTTCTAGGCGTGAGTCCGTCATTGAATTTCGATTATCAATGGTCTTAGAAACATTTACCTGAATATGAAAAAAGAAATTTATGTTAGAAATGCTGTCAATGCAAATTTAACGCGTGCTAATTTACAAGATTCCATCCATGGAAATACGGAAAAAACCGACCAAATGATTTTAAAGGGCCCCATTTTACGATTTTGACTAGGGCCTCAAAATGTCGGTGAATTAGACTATGTCGGTGAACTTGTAATTAATATTCAATTATGTCAAAAGTGGAATTTAGGATTGATTTCATATGAGGAAGAAACAATCATACAATCATAATAATTAAATATGAATACAAGAAAATTACAATGAATTACAGGATCTATGTCGGAAATATATCCAAAACAAAGGTTTGAAAAAAAAGAAAATAATTTGACGGATTAGCAGTGATATTAAAGTTAATAGTTGATTAAATATATAACTAAAGCTACGTCGAAACGATAATGGAAGTTCAGAGACAGAAACCAGCCTAGAACAGGCGCAGCAGCAGGTGCGTCCTTTGGAAGAGGCGCAGCACATGTTGTGTCTGTTCTCGAGTTGGGTTCTGGTTGTAAGGCCAGAATCACAATCAGTTAATGTTCGTTGGTATTTGCGATTAATTGTCGATCTAAAACTCGAATGAAAGTGATTTAATTAATTAAATTACAAGACTAAAACCCACTAATATTGACTATTAGGGATCTAATTTAAGGATTATAACATCAAAATGTAAAAAATTATGTTTAAAAGACGACTTATGCACAAAGAAAAGACTAATGAAAGAAGTTTTGACAAGGTTTTAACATACTTCCAACATGAATCTTACATAAATTGATTCAATAAAATACAAATAATATGATGAGATTTACACCCTCAGACTTACATGTTTGACGTATACGAGATTAACTAAGTTCATGTTTTAACGATAGCTCGACTCGAGTATGTAAAGAAAGTGCCCTCGTAAGAGGATTAATTAAATCGATTGATTGATTGTGTAGTTGGTCAAATTGGTCGGTCATGCAACAACGTGACGGGTACCTATAAAGATTTGACTTTACGTGGCCGATTGATCAAGCACGTAGACGTCGATAGCTTAGAGCAAAGTCTAGAATGCTAAGAGAAAGGAGAAGGGGTGGAACACTCGCGTGCCTTAAAAGTGAGAACATGGCTCTCCTTTTATAGTAGAAAATATGAAAAAGTTCAAGAACAACTCAAACTTTGGAAAGAACAGACTGGGGAAGAGGCGCAGCAGGACTGCGATCCCTAGGTGCTACGCATTTCCCCAAAGGTTTCCTTCTGCGGTAGGAAGATTCCCACGTTTCTAATACGGAATTGTGGTTGATCTACACTTCCATTCTTAAAGGATACGATATAATTTATTAAAAATGATAGAATTTGAAATATTAATAAAATAATCAGGATACTCCGCGCGTTCCGACTCGAAGTTTTATAACGGTTTCTTGGAAAATGAAGCGGTTTTTGACCCGGACTCCAAATAAACTCTAATGACTGTTAAAACGACCGTATCGGCGCGTAGATGACGACCAAGGAGTAGACACAAGTGTTTGAGCTATCACTTGACGATAAACTTACGAATTGCCATAAATCGTTCCTCGTACCAAACATGCGGCCCAATCATCACTGGGTGGTTGGCGGAAGGTGTAGAACTGAGGTATCTATAGAGCCCCCACTTTGACAGAGGCTTGGACAAGGAAAAAGTCAAAGTATAGCCATCAAGTCAATCGAAGATTACAACCTGACGACTATGGCGACGGGAGGCGGTTCAAAGGGTCTGAACCAAGGACCTGTCGTCGGGAAAATTTTAAAGTCTGTCGACCATCGGGAAGGGTCATTTAAAGTCCGTTAGACTACGTATAAAATCTCGTCATCAATAATAAAGAGTCATACATGAGGCATCTTTTTATTTGGACCGAGGTGCAGTGTGAGGCTCGCCAGCCGTCGAATGAGGTTGCATCGTGAGGCTCACAGCTGTTTGAACGAAGTGCGTAATGAGACTCGCCAGGCGTTATATGTGAGAATCTGCATGTCTCTGACTCTATGTCCTCAGGAGAACTCTCGTCGGGGAAACATATATTGGATATACGGAAGATTCTGTCAGGATCGAATCATTCCGGGGAATCTGCTCGGTTGTGGCGAGCAAAATTCTGGTGATAAAAGACGGGCCCACGCATTATATGTCCGGAAGGTGGGTCCCTGCTGAGGTGATAACGTCTTGTGACGGTTTTGAAGCCTGTCAAGGCGCGGGTATACGGAAGACTCTGTCAGGATCGAATCATTCCGGGGATCTGCTCGGTTGTGGCGAGCAACATTTTGATGATAAAAGACGGGCCCACAGATTGTATGTCCGAAAGTTGAGTCCCAGCATTGATTGTTTTTTGTTGTTTTTTTGAATTGAATTGATAAGTAACGAACGATCGTTAATTGAAGATTTTTTGAATTAATTTGATTTAAAAAGTGACAAACGACCGTCAATTGAAGATTTTGTTTGAATTGATTTGATTTGAAGAGTGACAAACGATCGTCAATTAAAGAGTTTGTTTTGAAGTGATTAGAAAAGTGACGAACGATCGTCAATTAAAGAGTCATTTCATATTTGCAGAAGATCAAGCTGGCAGGCGTCAAGCCCTCAGCTTACCCCGAGATGTTCTAGAGTAGGCCTTTAACTCTGGCTATTTTTATTTCATAGGTGTGACAACCGTCGCGAATGCGGAAATAAAATATACAAGCATGTGATTTAATTAGCGGAAAAATACGATGTTTTTAAAACTTTTACATGCAAGATAGAAATACGAGGAATGTCAATAATTACAAACCGAAATATAAAATACTACAATTGACGTAGTCTCTCAAAATGCTATCCAACATCAAAGTTATTAGCAACTAGCTAAACAACGTCTAGAGGTGACTCATTGATCGGTTTCTGTCGCGGTCCCGATACAAAAATAATTACCCGCACTTAGGCTAACAACATAAGGAATGTAATTAGGGAAGTAGGGTGTCGATCCTCAGGGAGTACGTGTTACCTATGAATTGCTATGGATTGATTTTCATTTAAGTTCGAGTCACTTTAGGTGTTTGTCTAAACTATTAACATAAAATAAAATGACAAGTATATAAATGACGATATGTAAATGACAAATATGTAAATTGCAAATGAAAAACTCAGAACAGAACACTTACCCGATCGGGTTGTCACGTACCCGATCGGGGAAACCCTCTGATCCGAATAACAACAACTAAATTCTATCTAAAGACGATATTTAAATGACAATATTGAAAGCCTAACTAACTAAACTAATAAACTAGATAATAATAATAAAGTAAACTATCTAAGAACGGAAATGGAAAGACGATAAAGTAAACTAAACTAGATAACAATAATGTAAACTATCTAAAACGGTAAAGTAAACTAACTAATCAAGTTGAAATAGTGAAAGAGAAATACATGTAAAACTAATTAAAAGTCTCATAGATACCAATATTAGAATTACTATGATTGTCTAGGCCTTGTAGCGGTATATTCCTTCCGGATTCGTACCGACCTTTTAGTGGGTCCTAACGTCCTTTCAGCATGGTTAAGTCACTAAACCCCTATTGGTAGTCCTAATTCCTATCCCAACTCTCGTTATAAAGATAGAAATGACTAATACAAACAATTGTTTATGGCCACTAAACATAGTTATAGAATTTGACACGACCAAAGGAAGAAACAATTTAGATGGTTCAATTGGTAACTACTCTTCTTTTAATTCATTTAACTCGTAAATCATTTCAAATATTACAACTCTATTTATTTTATTTACACAATGATAATTTTACAATATTAGAATTAATCTAATTTATGTGATTATGTGATTAAGTAAATTAGCAAGAAAAAGATGTATGAAATTAGACTATAATATATAATTACTAAAGTTATTATGGTGATTATATTAACAATGATTCTAATGATAATTTTTAGGATTATATGATTAGGTAAATTATAATGTGACATGCTAAATAATATTTTGGTTTTAACTAGATTAATTTTAGATTGATTTCCTAATAATAACAATATTATGAAAATGATACTAGTGAGATTATAATTCATGATGATTAGAATTGCATAAGTAAATCAAGATTAGAGAATTACCGAGTTGGAATATGAGTATATAAGAACGAAAGTAAGAACAAATATCCAATAACAAAAGCTATGAAAACACTAGAGAAATACTAAGAAATAAACTATAAAAACTTGTAAGAAAGTGTGCTAAAAGATATGTAAAGATGATAATAGATTATATGAAAGTAAGATGATAATAGATAATTGGATGATAATTGTGTGTGATGATCATTGGCTTTTATAGGGATGCATGGCTGCTGATCCCTCGTCCAAATTCGTACCCTAGTCAAAGCATTAATGCACACATTTAAGCTCGGATTGAAGAAGAGCCAAGTAACGTTCACTTGCAGAAATACCCGATCGGGTATTGGGCAATCCGATCGGGTTTTTGTGTAAGATGGATTTTCCGTCTGTGACAACCCTCGCGAATGCGGAAATATAAAACATACAAGCATGTGAATTATATAGCGGAAAATACGGTATTTTAAAAACCTTTATACATGCAAGATAGAAAAATACGAGGAGTGTCAAAATATTACAAACTAAATAAAAATACCACAAGAGACGTAGTCTCTCAAAGTGTTAACAAAAGACAAAGTAATTAGCAACTAGCTAAACAACGTCTAGAGGTGTTTCATCCAGGGACAACGCCCGCTAGCTCACACCCGAACCCAAAATAGCATAAGCAAAAAGCCATCCATGCAAGCAACCTGTTCATTCATGAAAAACATGAACGCCACAATCAGTGGGGAGTAACTCCGGGTTCTCCCAGCCATATCCATTAAACGTACATATAAGGAAATACAAAAGTGAAATCATGCATATATAGATATCCATGTGAGTTACGATAAGAATAAATAGGCAATACAATATATAATGATAAGAGCATATGGAAATCAAATCCGAATCCATCATGTTATTCAAGACTCGGGGAAGACACTCTTAGGCAACTATATACTCACTAGGGCTTACATCTCACCGTTAGCGGCATATACTTGATAAGATAGAAACTCGACATATAAACCACGTCAATCATCTAATTCATGCAAGAGTCCAACTCAATGTTCACGTATAAATCAACTTACAAACGACCATCAAATCATACGAATATGACAACACAATCTCTCACGGTAAATGAAACGCACTAGCATCGTGTACAATAGCAAGACAAGCCAATGGAAGCTCACGGAATAAGACGTTTTCCGGAACCGTATACGATAAGACGTTTCGTATACTCATGACCTAGACAAAACAAGTTCACAGGATAAGACGTTTCCTGGAATCATGTACGATAAGACGTTTCGTACACACAAGACTCTAATCCTCTCGGTAGGACGACGATAATAATACGGTCCTAGTCTAAACCTGGCCAGACTCTCGGGATAAGACGTTTCCCGATTCGACATGTGGTAAGACGTTCCACATCCAAGACTCGGGCAATCATAGACGCCGAGTACCCCAAATTCGGTCAACCTTCACGAAAAAGGCGGAAAGAGATCTATAGTCAAAAGTCAAGCTAGTACGCTACATGCAATGACACCACCTCGCAAGGATACAACATTTGACGGCCGGGTCGATCAACGCATTGCGTTCGCCTCCTAACAACGTCGTCATATCCCCACTAAACATGCATACAAGCATCAAGGATACACCCCATCGCTCCGACATTTCAGTCTAACGAGTATAAGGGTGTAGCCGGGAAATGAGAGTACAAAGCACATAGGAAATTTGTGCTCAAACCGTAACATTTGTAAAAACCGACTCAAAGTGGGACACACCAAAAATCGTCACAAAACAAGAGAATAGGGAATCATATAAGTTTAAATATGATAAACATGAGTCAATAAATGATACATAAGCATTAGAACAAGTTTATGAAGCATAATGAATAAAAACATAGATCACCTCTCCAAAACAACGTTGTTTGGAAACCAACGAAAACAAGGGTCCACTTCAAACGGTCATAACTAGAGTTCTAGACATGGGAATGCATAAATTCCAAGTGGAGGTGATAGCTTAACCTCATAGGGTTCCAACGAGATGTCACACGCCCAAAACAAGCAAGTATTGAAGGAGATATGATCATTTTACGAAAATGGGTCAGTGCAGGAAAAATTCTGTTGGCAGCGTATGACGCAGCCTGCGTCACCACGACGCAGCCTGCGTCCTACGACGCAGCCTGCGTCCCCCAACGCAGCCTGCGTCCTTCACGGGAGTCAAGGACGATCAAAAATCAACATGTTATCAACAACAAAATCCTCATTTATCAACACAAACCATCAATTCTCATATCAATTAACAACTAACAACAACCAACAACAACAACACAAGTCCTAAGCATACTAACCATAATCTAAATACGGTTTCTACCCTAAAAATCACATAAAACACGTAAATGATATCGAGTAACCCTTCACCGTTACCTTTTCGCGTCTTTAAACGGTTTCTAAACCTTCCTAGTCTCCACCTACATACAATTAGATAATAAAAGATGAATATCATTCACCTTGAGAAAGACAGATAATTTAAAAAGCGAGAAAGACGGTAATTTTATTACCAATACGGATAGAGGAAGCTAAGAGGGGAAGAATAAGACGAACTTACGTGAATTTGAACAAGAAATGAAGGCGCTATGACGAATCTAAGCTTGGAAGAAATGGAAGCTAGGTTTTTGATGGGGTTTTCTAGTAAAGAAGAAAGAGTTGAATTGTGAGAATGAATTAGGTTAGGGTTTGAGGGAGTATATGTAGGAGAAAGTCAATGAAAGTCAAAGGCGGCTCAAAAGTCAAGAAAAGTCAAACTCGCCTTAAGACGGGATTCTCATGGAATCTCGCGGAAATCCCAAATACGAACTCGGAAATTCTAAATTCGACTCGGAAAAATTAAATTTACGATTAAAACTATATTTCACTGAAAAGTTTCCTAAAATATTTTTACTAGAAAAATAGGGTACATTTGCGGGTGTTACATTGAACTTGTATATGTTGTTCTCGGGTAGGATGGTGCTCCTGGCCGAAGTACCAGATGCCGGTCAAGTGGCCGGCTGGGAATTCACTGCACCGACTCTTTTTCGTAGAATGATTATATCTCTTTCGTTACTTGCTTGTTTTGGGCTTGTGACCTATCGTTGGAACCGTAAGAGGATAAGCTATCACCTCGACTTAGAATTTCTGCATTTGCATATCTAGAACTCTAGTTATGATCGTTTGAAGTGGACCCTTGTTTTAGTTAGTTTCCAAACTTGCTTTTTGTGTGTAGTTGTGCTCCGAGCCGGGGTACCGGCCGCCGGCCTCCCCACC
>JAIUZE010004086.1:0-12063 GCA_022085475.1 Heliosperma pusillum
TGCCACAACATTTGCTTTTCCCTCGTGATAAATCAACTCAGCATCATAATCATTCACCAACTCTAACCATCTTCTCTGCCTCATGTTCAACTCTTTCTGAGTAAAATGCACCTCAAGCTCTTATGATCGGTGTAGATTCGGCAATGAACTCCAATAAGATAATGTCTCCAAGTTTTCAATGCATGTACCACAGCTGCTAACTCAAGATCATGAGTCGGGTAGTTCACTTCATGAACTCTGAGTTGTCGTGAAGCATAAGCAATGACCTTTCTATTCTGCATCAAGACACATCCCAAACCATGCTTTGAAGCATCACAATACACATCATAATCAGCTTCATCATCTGGTAAAGTTAAAACCGGTGCGGTAGTCAATCTCTTCTTTATTCAAGAAGGCAATTCACATTCATCGGTCCAAATATACTTTGCTTCCTTCTTTAGCAATTGAGTCATCGGTCTTGCTAATTTAGAGAAATCTTTCACAAACCGACGATAATAACCAGCTAAACCAAGGAAACTCCGAATCTCGGACACATTTTTCGGACTCTTCCAATCCACCACTGCCTCAATTTTAGCTGGATCGACCATAACACCGTCTTTTGAAATGAAATGACCAAGGAAAGATACCTCGGGCAACCAGAATTCACATTTGGAGAACTTAGCATACCATTTTTGGCGTCGAAGAACACCCAAAATAGTTCGGAGATGATCAGCATGTTCTTCCTCAGATTTAGAAAAGATCAAAATATCATCAATGAATACCACAACGCATTTATCGAGGTACTCCCTGAAGGTACGATTCATCTTATGCCATGAAATTGCTGGAGCGTTAGTCAAACCGAATGGCATCACATTAATTCGAAATGACCATACCTCTAGCTAAAAGATCTTGGAAGATCTGCTTCCCGACGGGCAATTTGATGATAAAACCGTCTAAGATCAATCTTTGAAAAAGTTGAATCACCACGTAATTGGTCCAAAGAGATCATTAATAAGAAGGCAGAGTAATATTTGTTTTTTGATTGTGACAAAACGGTTCAACTCACGATAATCAATGCACATTCGCATAAACCGTCTTTCCTTTTTGATCAAAGAAGCACGGGCGCACCCCAAGGAGAAGCACTATAGGCCTATAAAGTCCTTTTCTCAATCAAGTCATCATTGAATTCTCAACTCCTTCAATTCGGAAGGAGCCATACGATAAGGAGCTTTAGCAATTGGTCCAGTTCCAGGAACTAGATCAATGGAAAATTCAACATCTCTTTCAGGAGCAATCCCGGGTAATTCATCGGGAAAAATATCTGGATATTCCCAAACAATAGGAACATCCTCCAAAGAAGGAAGAGAAGAATCAGAAGTAGTCACTACACATAGAAATGCTTGATGACCCTTCTTCAAAACACTCCTCATTTTCATAGCTGAGATTAACTTCACACTAACTTGCTTTATAACTCCTTGATAAGATATACGAGTACCCAAAGGACTTTTAAGAATAATCTTTTGATCACGGCATTCAAATCGAGCATGATAAGTAGATAACCAATCCATACCCAGAATGATATCAAACTCTTCAAGAGGGAACCGAAGAAGATTAGCCGGAAAAGTAGATCCGATTATTGATATAGGAATGTCCGAATGAAGATAAGAGCATGAAAACACATCTCCGGATGGTAAAGATATAGGAGTACTTTCTCCAACTGAAGCTTTGATAGGTAATTTATCGGATAGTCTCATCGAAATAAAGGACAAAGAAGCTCCCGTATCAAATAAAATTAAACACGATATTTCAGAAATTGAAAACATACCAGTCACAATGTCTGGTTGAGCATCGGCCTCAGCTCGGCTCATGATGAAAATCCGACCCTTAGGTCTCCCAGAAGTAACTGGTGCAGAAGCTGTACCCTTCCTATCAGGACATACATTAGCCTTGTGTCCCGGTTTCTGACAAATAAAGCACACAAATGGCTTGTTGAAGCAGCCAACACCGGGATGCTCAGGCATCTTGCACCTAAAACAGATACGACCCTTAAGATCGTTGTTGTTGCTCGGGACGAATGGACGGTTTCTCTGATTTGCTTGTCCACTCTGAAAATTCTTCCTCTTGTTTGAGAAAGAGGGAGAAAAGGAAGGTCGAGAAGTAGGATATAACGGTCTCTTGCCATAAGAATTAGGAGCAACATACGAGGAACGAGCCTCGTCGGCAATCTCCCGAATAGAACTCTCTGCCCATATGGCATCATTGTAGATAGAGACAAAAGAAGTAGAACCCTTACTGATCTTGCCCTTCACCTGAGGAGAAAGCTTTCCTAGGTAAAAGAATGCCTTGTCTTCCTCTACTTTAATAAGCCGAGTGGCATAATGAGCCAACTCATTGAACTTGGTTGTGAACTCCTGAACCAAAAGAATTCCCTGTTTGAAGTCCATGAATTCCTTCAGTTTCTGCTGCCTCAATTCATCCGGGTAGAACCTCGCCTCCAATAGTTCACGGAAATGGGTCCAACCAAAATCAGGTTCCAACTTAGAAGTAGGGCCAGTAAGTGACCACCACTGATCAGCTTCCTTCACTAAGAAGTGGGAAGCAAGACGGACTTTATCCGCATCCAGAACATCATATAGAGAAAAGTTCTTCTCCATTTCACGTATCCACCCCGAAAGCTGAATGGGATCTACTTCACCACCATAGGTTTTGGCTTGACTCCTAGATAGTTGTGAAGCAACCCATGTATAAGTCCCGTGTCTCTCACGGTCGGGAGGAGGATTAGGAATAGGATTTGGCTGTTGATTTTGTTGATTTTGCTGATTCTGAATAATAACAGTAAGAGCTGCTAGGATCGTGTTGTCAATTCTCGGAGGCATCTTGCAAAATAAAACACAGATTAGTACTTATCATTTAGCAAGCACAAAGAGACTAAAACATAAATCCTAATCTACCCATCCTACCATTCTATCTCACAAGTTTATTATTTTATTAAGGTCAAGTTATTTATACAAGGGTACACAAACGTGCGTCGGGAGCAAAATAGCTCTGATACCAACTGTGACACCCTCAAATTTGCGGAAAGATAAACAAGTACCTTAAATAAATAAAAGATGAGAATACGTTTCTAATAGGTTCACTTTAGTGAAAATCGGTAAAATAGCTCTGATACGTTTCTAATAGGTTCACTTAAATAAATAAAAGATGAGAATACGTTTCTAACAAGTACCTTAATCACTTTAGTACTTACATTTCATAGTCTAATTTCATATATCTTTTTCTTGCTAATCTACTTAATCACATAATCACATAGATTAGATTAAATCTAATATTGTAAAATTATTATTGCGTAAATAAAATAAATAGAGTTGTAATATTTGAAATGATCTACAAGTCAAATGAATTATAAGAAGAGTAGTTACCAATTGAACCGTCTAAATTGTTTCTTCCTTTGGTCGTGTCAAATTCTATAACTTTGTTTAGTGGCCATAAACAATTGTTTGTAGTAGTCATTTCTATCTTTATGACGAGAGTTGGGATAGGAATTAGGACTATCAATAGGGGTTTAGTGACTTAACCATGCTGAAAGGACGTTAGGACCCACTAAAAGGTCGGTACGAATCCGGCAGGAATATACCGCTACAAGGCCTAGACAATCATAAGTAATTCTAATATTGGTATCTATGAAACTTTTAACTAGTTTTACATGTATTTCTCTTTCACTATATCAACTTGATTAGTTAGTTTAATTTATCGTTTTAGATAGTTTATTTTATTGTCTTTTTATTTCTATAATTAGATAGTTTACTTTATCGTTATCTAGTTCGTTTATCGTCTTATTTCCGTTCCTAGATAATTTTTATTATTGTTATTCTCTGGTTAATTAGTTTAGTTAGTTAGACTTTCAATATTGTCATTTAAATACCGTCTTTACTTAGAAATTAGTTGTCAATATTCGGATCAGAGGACTTCCCCGATCGGGTACGTGACAACCCGATCGGGTATGTCTTCTGTTCTGGGTTTTTTGTTTTGTAATTTACATAATTGTTCTTACATATCGTCATTTATATTCTTGTCGTTTTATTTTATGTTAATAGTTCAGACAAACAACTCAAGTGACTCGATTTTAAATGAAAACCAATCCATAACAATTCATAAGTAACACGTACTCCTTGAGGATCGACACCCTACTTCCCTAATTACATTCCTTATGTTGTTAGCCTAGTCCGGGTAAATTATTTTTGTTTCGGGACCGCGACAGAACCGATCAAATTTTGGCGCCGTTGCCGGGGAGCACGGTTTTGTTTATTTATATATTGTTGGTTTTTATTTCTACCATTTTTAGGTGCAACCGTACCTAATTCATTTCTAACTTTCTCTTTTGTGTTTTTCTTGTAGGTTGATAAAATGGTACTAACAAGAGAAGATCCAAGGTACCGGGTTTTTGAGCTTGCCAGTGGGATCCTTAGGGTCCATTTTTACTTTGATTGCACTCATCGAGGGTAACCAATTTAGAGGAAAACCAGACGAAAACCCGTCTCATCATCTTCAAACCTTTTGTGAGTTTTGTCAAAACATAGTGAGGGAGGGAATCACCCAAAATGAAATTAGAGAAACACTTTTTCCTTTATCACTAAAGGGAGAGATTGTCGTCGCTTTTCACCGTAGGTTTAGAACCAATTTATCAAACCTATCAAATAAATCACAAAATGAAATCAGTGGGGGAGAGCGAAAGAAGAGTCGAGTGGAGACTTCAAATGAAGTTGACACTACAATTTCCTTAGCTTGTCCCAGTCAATCCAATGAAACCACCCCGAAAAGTACATTATATCGTCCCAAAGCTTTCAATCCATTTACCTCAATTACAACACCATGCGAACTTTGTGGTGGGATAGGGCATATACCTCAACGATGTGGGAACAAACTCACAACCTTAAACCCTTTCCACCCACAAGTTCATCAAACCCAACTTACTCATACACCACAATACCCACCTTTTCAAAATGGTCTAATAGATATCAAGTTAAGGGAGATAACCCAAACCCAACATAGCATGAGCTCTTACTTCCTTTCTAGCCTAAACTCAATCAAATCAGCCATTCTATCTCTCCAAAAGAGAGTGGAAGAGTTGACTCCATCGAGTTCTAGTTATAATACCCAAGAGAGAGACGTGCCATCAATTGTCACAATTGACATGATTAGTGACAAACCCTGTGATCACCCTCTTGGGAATGGAAAGAGTAAGGAGACAATTTTTAGGTTACCCCATAAACTTAGCAACAATCCAACACTATCCAAACCAACCAAAGCCCTTACACATGAGGAGACATCTCGTCTCGAAGCTTTGATCATGTCAATGATAAAGGCACAAGGGAAATTGGAAGAAATGATTGAAGAGGCAAATTTGGCAACAAACGAGGCTCTTTCAAAGTTAGAAGAAAGGATTGACAAGATATCTATGGAAAAGGAAGCAACCAAGGATAATCACAAGGAACCTAACCTTGAAGAAGGGAAGATCCTCATTCCCTCTAAACTTAAAGATCCAGGTTGTTTCAACATCTTGTTCACAATGTGTTTTCATAAGGTAAGAGGTGCATTATGTGACTTAGGAGCTTCAATTAGCGTCATGCCTTTTGATGTCTATCATGAACATTGCCCCATACAAATGAAATTCACTAGTACTAGCCTCCAACTTGCCGATGGATCTATGCATACTCCGGCAGGTATTGTGGAAGATGTCCCAATTCGGATTGGGTACTTCCTCATCCCCGTCGATTTTTATGTAATATATTCAAAGGGAGAAAGGGATGACCATATCATATTAGGGAGACCCTTCCTAAACACGGTTGGAGCATGTATTGATGTGAAAGGAGAACGAATAACATTTGAAATAGGTGGATCGAGTGCCACCTTTGACAAAAAGGGGGATGTGTTGAGTGTTGGGGATGGCGACCTAGAGGCTTTTAAAGCTGCGGAGGAATGACAAGATTGCTATTGGTGTTGGCAAAAAGGTAAAATAAGGAAAACTTCAAGGACGAATCCAGCTACTAAGAGCTAAAAATCCCTTCATAAGGCTTAAGGAGGGATAGAACAACAAAGTCTAGCATGACTCAAAATGCGCTTGTCGGGAGGCAACCCGTCCTTTTCTTTTCTTTTTCTTTATGCATTCTTTTCTTTTACTTATTAGACAATGATTCTTATTTTGGACTATTATATTTGGACTCTATATTTTTGGATTTTATGTTGTAATAGTTAGGAACACTTTCTTCGTTTTACTTGTTATTATGCATATTTCGTCAATAGATTTTCGAACTTAGAATCGGAGGACCTATTGAGACAAGACGAAGCTATCCTTGGCACAAGTTGTCAAGATCACTAAGGTTAGTAAGTATGTGCAAGGACATAGCCAAAAGGTAAGAGCAAGTGGCGAAGAAAATAGAAACAAAAACCGAAGCAGCAGGTTTCCCTGATCGGATTCATGTCTACCCGATCGGGTAAACTGTCTGTTTCGTGTTTTACTCTAGTTTCTTCTATAAAACCTATTTGCTACCCTTTTGTTTACTACCTTATACTCGTGTTCTTCAATCTCAAAGCTGAAATTTTCTCAAAACCCTCAATTCTTAGTCTATTCTTGCAAAATTTGTTCCTATAGTTCATCAAGGGCAACTACTAATCATCATCAAGTAAGTTATTTCTACTTTAGTTACTTCAATCTCTCTATATTTTTCAGAAATCCAACCTAAACAAACCCTAACTCCAATTTGGGGGTTCTTGATTTTGATTGTAGAACTTGTTTAAATTGGATTTCCAATGATTCTTACATGCTATAGAGTGAATTCTAGTGATTAATTAGGATGGTTACTTTGATTTGGATGATTATTGGCTAATTTAGATGCTCAGCTTTACTTCATGCTAAGAGCTTTTGTTTAAGTGATAGTATGATGCTTGAATTCATGCCTTATACTATGAACTTGTGGTCTTATTATGATAATTTAGCATTAGTACCTTAGGAAGTAGCCAAATTCATGATTCAAGTATATGCTGCTCACCTAATTAACATATTGCTATGCTTATAACATCCATTTGTGCTTAAAGATAGCATGACAATGTTCTACTAGGGTCACTATACTTGAATTTGTGCTTAAGGCTTAGTATTCTAACACTTATGCTATCCACTTGTGTTTACAAATGAAGTGTTTTAATACTAGTTATTTGTACAAAATGGCACCTTTACTAAGGAAATCAAAGAGGGCAAGAACCTCCACTCAAGGAGAGAGTAGTAGACCACAAGAGGAGGATATTGAAATGCTTGACGCTAATGAACAACCCGAGAATCAAGGGAATGCTATGCATGATCCTAGTTTCCCGGATGTACAATTTAGCTCACATGAGCAATGGCAAAAATGGTGCGTACTTAAAAGCAAAGGTATGAGGGCTACTAAGTTCCTCAACGTTTCTTCTTTACGGCATATGAAACTTCTTGAGCATGTTAAAGTGTTGTTTAGGGGTCTAAGTATGAGTGCTAGCATGAACTTTAGCTATGAGACTTTCCCCCAATTAACTCTTGAATTTTTGAGCTCATTTGAGTTGCATCGGTCTAGAAATAGAAACACTATGCCCCAAGTTCGGTTTCGTTTGTTCAATGATGATTATAGTATGAACTTGGAGCACTTTGCTAGTTATTTTGGTCTTACCACTGCAAACACTGTTATCTCACCTCCGGAAAGCTTTGATGTTAGCTTGCTTTGGAGTGCTATTTCGACTTACCCTGTCTCTCGTTGGGACCACATCCCACACCAACATATACATCATCCCGCCATTAGAATTTGGCAAAGATTCATGGGATGGACCTTTTTGGGTCGTGCTGAACCTCATTTGGTGAGACGAGTAAAGTTAGAAATATTAGGAGGATTTTTGAATGTGGATGGTAATGAACCATGGTCTGTTAGTATACCGTATCATTTTGCTGTTCAGTTGACCAAAGCTGTTAATCCTAAGAACACAGCCATTGTCTATGGAGGTCTTATCACTCACTTAGCTATGCAAGTTTGTGGCTTTAACCAAGCCACCACCGACCTTCAGGCATTGACTACACCTCCCACCGAGATGGGAAATGGGTTAGATTATGCATACTTTGTTCAGCTCAACTGGTTCCGTGCTTCTCACCCCCATATGATTTGGAGGATTGCTGGCCGTGACTCGGTCAAGTTGACCGCCGAGGAAGAGCTAATTCCAATTCTTCGGCAGCGACCTCCACTTCAAGAGGGTGAGGCTCTCTTACCTCGACCTACCTACTACCTCCCTGTTGGGGATATTACTCCCATTGACCCCCCTGTTCAGCTTAGATCCAGCCGCCCTGAGGTTGGATCATCCTCTCAATCGACCCATGCTGAGGGCGATGTAGCCGCCATGTTTGAAGCTTTAACATTATCTGTCAATAGAATTCAGTCCGACCAACAGCTTGCTTTGCACCCCATATATGACCACTTTGCTAGGCAAGGTGTGATTAGACCCGAGGGCCCCCACCCGTCTTTTTATACTTGGCCCGAGGGGAGGTATGGTGCTGCTTATGGTGCAGGTGTGCCGCGAACCGGACCGGATTATTGTGGAACCGACTATGGCGTAGAGAGGTTTGGAGGGTATGGAGGTGATTTTCCTGATCACCAAGTGGAGGAGTATCAAACCTTTGGAGCCAGCAACCCAACCGGGATCTTTTCTTCTCGTGGTAGTTATCATTCTGCAGATGATACCCACTATGCAGATGCTTCTGGATCCGAACCCGAGCCACCTCCTTCTGAGAGGAGAGGCCGTGGCTGGTGGCCTTTGTGATTTGATGATGAGCTTCCCTTGTTTATACTAGCTTGGGGGAGGCTGGCCATTTTGTAAGAATTTTATTCTTTTTCTTTATTTTTCACATTTTTAGTTTTATTTTGCCTTTTCCCATTAGAATTTCATATCGTTTCTCTGTTCCATGTGCTATTAGCCGTTTCTCGGTTTGTTTCTGTTATAATCGCATGCACATTAAGGACAATGTGAAGTTTTAACTTGGGGGAGGATTTGCATTTAGAAACTGCATTTAGGATTGCATTTAGGATTGCATTTAGATCTTTAGTTTTCTTTTTAGTTTATTTTCGTTTAGTTTTCTTAATTTCTTTTTAGTTTTTATAGGAAAAAAATTTCGAAAAAAAAAACAAAAAGAAAAGATCATTTCCATCTTACATTTCTCATTTTGTAGTTTTTATAAGCTGATGTTTCGTTTTATTACGAGGAATTGTGCATTCATGGGGATGTCTTGTACACAGTAGATAGGGAATTGCATTTGGACTTAATTAAGCTTGATCTTGACTTTGGCAAGCTACTCATATTGTAAGGTAGAGCCTCCAAGTGGTCGGTACATCTAAACCCGATCCCAGTTTAGGAGTGAGTAGTTTCTCCTTATAGTCTGTGTTACATCAAAACGCATAAGTATGGTTTTTAGTCCATTTTCTATAAGTATTACCGTCATGATCTACATTTTGAAGCCATTCAATCTCTTGTTCACCTTTCACAATAAACACCCTTCTTTCTAGCTACATTATAAATTTGCCTACCCTTGTTGAGCTAGTAACCAACTATTTGTGTAGAGGTGTTCTGTGCTTTTACGATGATATGATAATTCCACCATTTGGTGTGAGCCGTCTCGGGATTACTGATTTCCGGGTTTTGGTGAAAGAGAGAAAAAAAAGAAAAAAGAAAAAGAAAAAAAAAGAGCTTTGAAAGAACGATGAAAAATGGAAAATGAAATTGAAAGCTCAAAAGAAGAAAAAGAGAAAAGAAAAGAGGAAAAACGCTTCCATGAAATGAAAAGAAAGAAAATTATGGGAAGTTGTATCTTGATTCTAATGTTTAATAAGCCAATATGCTGCTTTTGGCTTTGACTATTATCGATGGGAATTGGTATGATTTGGATTGAGTATCCACTACACATTTGGTTATTACTAGCTTGACTTTAAGCTCCACATGACCAAATTCATTTGTCCACTTTCTTACCCAAATTTCCCAAGCCTCTTCTTTACTTTACTTGTGCTTCTTACATTATAATTTGATCATGATTAGTTTTACTTAATGATTTCGGATTGTCTACCATACTAGACTGCGGGCACATTCTTATAAGTTGTAGATAGGTGAGTGTCACTTCAAATTTGAACCAATATTTCCTATTTTACAAAAATTTGAGTGATGAGTGTACCGTGAGAGTCCATTGTCAAAAGATCATGCAAGAGCTGAAAAAGGTCCGAAGAATATTTTCTATGCTGCGCCGTTATGTAAATCTCAACCATGTTTCGCATTTTTCTTTCGCCCTTGTTGCTGTGGGTTTATGATTCATCTACTTATTAGAGCTTACTTTTTGAGATTTGTATGATGGATTGATCATCGTTAGCTACCCTTGTCCTAGTTATGATTGTTATGATTGCTTGAGGACAAGCAAGGGTTTAGCTTGGGGGAGTTTGATAAGTGATATTTTGTATTGATTTATCCCCCGTTTTAGCTCGATTTCTATACGATTTATGCACTTTGTTAAGTGATTAACGAGCTAATACTGCTATTCTAGTTGTTTTGCGTGTTTTGACTCGTTTTATAGGAAATGAAGCGGTTTTGCTATATTTTCCTACTTTATGGAGCAAAGACACTAGGATACGAGTTTTCAAGGAATTGATGATAGCCAGTTCACAATTTCATTACAATTCCGCTACATCTTTCCTCGAATGGACTCCATTTGGATTTTGGCTTTGGACTTTAAGAAGAAAACTCAACCCAAGTCAAGATAAGATCAGCCCAAGCCCAATTCCGTAATGCATTGACCAAAGACTAAGGCATAGGATTCCGTGCCTAAGATGAAAAGACGGAAAATCCGACTTACACAAAAACCCGATCGGATTGCCTGTTACCCGATCGGGTATTTCTGCAAGAAGACGTTACTTGGCTCTTCTTCAATCCGAGCTTAAATGGGTGGTTTAATGCTTTGACTAGGGTACGAATTTGCAAGAGGATCAGCAGCCATGCAGCCTTATAAAAGCCAATGATCATCCAAGCATCAAAACACACAATCTTACAATAATCTAATAATCTATTATCATTTCTTTTAGCACACTTTCTTACAAGTTTTTATAGCTTTCTTAGTATTTCTCTAGTGTTTACTTAGCTTTTGTCATTGGGTATTTGTTCTTACTTTCATTCTTATATACTCATTTTCCTTATCGGTAATTCTCTAATCTTATTTACTTATGCAATTTTAACCACCATGAATTATAATCTCATTAGTATCATTTTCACAATATTGTTGTTAGTAGGAAATCAACCTAAAATCAATTTAGTTAAAACCAAAGTATTATTTAGCATATCACATTATAATCTACCTAATCATATAATTCTTAAAAATATCATTAGAATGATTGTTGACATAATCACCATAATCACTTTAGTACTTACATTTCATAGTCTAATTTCATATATCTTTTTCTTGCTAATCTACTTAATCACATAATCACATAGATTAGATTAATTCTAATATTGTAAAATTATTATTGTGTAAATAAAATAAATAGAGTTGTAATATTTGAAATGATTTACGAGTTAAACGAATTATAAGAAGAGTAGTTACCAATTGAACTGTCTAAATTGTTTCTTCCTTTGGTCGTGTCAAATTCTATAACTTTGTTTAGTGGCCATAAACAATTGTTTGTATTAGTCATTTCTATCTTTATGACGAGAGTTGGGATAGGAATTAGGACTATCAATAGGGGTTTAGTGACTTAACCATGCTGAAAGGACGTTGGACCCACTAAAAGGTCGGTACGAATCCGGAAGGAATATACCGCTACAAGGCCTAGACAATCAAAAGTAATTCTAATATTAGTATCTATGAAACTTTTAACTAGTTTTACATGTATTTCTCTTTCACTATATCAACTTGATTAGTTAGTTTAATCTATCGTTTTAGATAGTTTATTTTATTGTCTTTTTATTTCTGTTATTAGATAGTTTACTTTATCGTTATCTAGTTAGTTTATCGCCTTTTTATTCCCGTTCCTAGATAGTTTTTATTAT